>JAQIXS010004676.1:0-14436 GCA_034700785.1 Rossiulus vilnensis
GGAGCCATTCTAAAGCAAACTATGAAATACATTATCACTAACTACCACTAACTAGTGATTACTAAAGCTAAAATAATGTACTTACCAATGAAGGTGGCAATGAAAAATGACTGTCCTAAAACTTTTGCCATGCTGTTTTTATTTAATTGGATTAATTTGCATATTCCTTCACTTGACCAAACTTCAAATTGTAAAGCAAGATTGCATATATAATTAGGACTGTTCCACTCATTTGGTCTGAGGCTATAGCATTTCATTTACTAAAATTATAAGGAATAATTGGATCGTCCTAAAACTTTTGTCAGCTACTGTAAATGTTCCAATAAAAAACTAAAGAGAATTAAAGTAAATGAAAAACAACAAATTAAAGAAAGTAACGTTGAGATTATACTGTATATCACGTTATAAAACTTTTCTTCTGTACCAAGTTGTACCATTTTTTTATATATAACACGTGTCGTTATATACATGTAGTGTGGACCCACCTTTACTTTTCTCAAATACGCCGATTTGGGTTTTTAACTAGGTAATTGTTGTTTCTTACAACGAGATCCAGAAGGGAGTGTTTAATGGCGTATTTGAGTTAAGGACAACCAAGGCTGATAAAGTCACGATATGCAGGGGGAGGGGAAAACTAGTTCCGGGGTGAAAGGCCACCGGTGAAGGTCTGGCCCAAGAGCATCTTCGTTGCATCACTTAGTTTCAATGACACAGGACTTCGGTTGAGATTCCCGGCAACGTTTTTTTTTCCTTATACAAAGCACCTTCTGCAATAATTGGTCGCTTTGGCAGGGGATATGGCCACTCCAGAATAAGATAAAACTTTCGCAAGTTTTGGCTTTACCTTAATGCTTTGATATTCATCTATTAGTATGTTGACTTTCATACCAATTCCAAGAATAGAATCGGTGTCCTTGAATTTCTTTAGTAGCGTTTCGTTGAAATTCGCCAGAGTAGGTTTTGGGGTAGATTCCCCTATTGTCGGTTCACCCAGGGCTCATTTCACCTGTCAAGGTGAAGCCGTGTTTATGTTTGTGAGCCGAGTTTCCAACGCGGGTCGCTTCGCGACTTTAATAAAGATTGTGTGAAATTCCTCGAGTCATTATTCAATTCACGGCAGCAATTTATTTTATATTGTTTTCGAGAATCACACTTTCAGCGCTCGTTGAATAATTAATTCGCACGAATCCGTGTTGCAATTCACGTGCGAACATAAATTATGCAACGTACGAAAATTAGAAGAGTTGAACAGAAACTGAACTGAAGGTCATCTCCCCCGAAAAACCAACGTCTGGGCGCCTATTTCAATTTAGAGATTCTAGGTACATTCTGGAACCAAGAAGACGTCTAATGAGAGAACAGAGTTACTAATCCCCTGACATTCCCAGGTTAAAACATTTATTTTCCCCTGACCAGAAGGGTTTGCTCACCGACATAAATGAAAAGCATTGGTCTTGGAATATAATGTTTTTTATTAGCTGAAGACAAATAGAAGGAACCAGTCCGCCATATCGTGGTTTAGGCAGTTACCAGATACAAAAATGAAAAATGAGGACAATCCGATTTAAATCAATTGAAAAGGAGGTAATTTTGAAATAAAACAACTTAAGATGCCAACTTTTATTACGATATAATACAGAATAAATAGGGTTGATGCGTTGATGGGTTAACCCCATCCATGCTGAAAGTAGGTTGGATACTGAATTCATTGTGAACTTGCGTGTATGAAGTGCAAACCATTACACTTCAAATGTGGGTGGAAGACAAATTTCAATGGTAACCCTATGCAGTATAGGGGAAATGTAACCCCCATGCATGGTTATTTTTTAAAATTTTGATTCAAGTTAGGAAACCACATGATTTGCTGAAAATACCCCTGACTTTCCAGGTTTCCCAGACAGTTTACAAATCCCCTGATTTGCCCAGGTTTTTTACGGTTTCTCAGATATTGTGAGAATAGTTGAGAATCCTTGATAAGACTGCGTTACAGCTCATTAGCAAGGTAGCCGACACGTAACTGGTAGTAGTGCTGCCATTTTCGTTGTAAGTGAACCGTTACTCTAATTAGACAGAAGAGTAATTTTGAATTACAAATTTTCGAGGATTACCATCGTCGAGGTTCAGTAACAGGACGAGGACATTTCGGTACTATAGCATAATTGCGCCCAACGAAGGTGGGCGTACCTTCGGCTAGGAATAGAGGATAGTGGTACCAGGCGGTGATGGGGTACGGCATTCAACGCCAACGGAGAGGATGAAACCAGTCAACGAATTCGTAGTCGGGAATTTACTAGGGCGATGGCGAAGTAAACACCGGACTCAGGCGCAGACAATGTGAGGCCAATAGCGCACTGCCACCTGTTGCCTCAGCAATTCGACAGCGTAAATCAGGGTGTTGAAATGAAACGCGACCAGATTATTCCGCATGACTGCGTTTCATAACGAGGAAGCCGACTGGATTTGCCATATTCTGAACGCGTGGACTTTTAATTAAAAATCCCGTGCATGTAAATTACTGGCGAATTAAGGGAGCCATTTCCGACGAGCTAAAAGCCTTTCATTACCTTCATTGGC
The DNA here is from genome assembly GCA_034700785.1 of Rossiulus vilnensis. Lineage (NCBI taxonomy): Eukaryota > Metazoa > Arthropoda > Diplopoda > Julida > Julidae > Rossiulus > Rossiulus vilnensis. Next base: position 2,575 of record JAQIXS010004676.1, read on the forward strand.
TTCATAAGCAAACCCAGAGATCAGAGTAGAGAGGATCTGGAGGGTGGTTTCGATCCTGGCGTCAACCCGTCTACACCTCGTCCCAGATCCCGACCCTCGTTGTTACCAGAGGGCAGAGTTCAAGGACAGACGCAGGTCCGTGCACTTCTCCCAGTGGAATTTCAAAACAACTTCGGGAGGTCAATGGAGTGGATCAGCTGACCCGGAATGTTTGCTCGACCTTCCAATACCTTCAACTCAGCTGGCTCCGGGCAACAGTCTCACCGTCCGACAGTACGACCTTCACTGGCCCAACTTGGGCGCTTGGAAATTAAGATTGGTCTGAAAAACGTGTTTCAATCAGTGTCTACCATTCACAGTAGCTCTACTTAAAGCAAGTTCCAAACTTCCAGTATACCAGTTGTCAAACGCCAAGCGCCTAGGCAGGATTATCTGCCATACACAGCAACACAACTAATAAAAAAATTAGAATTTTGAGATATCACTATGAAAGCGTTCAGCATTGGCTACATGTACTGTATACTCCTTTAAAAATTATCAAAATAAGAAACAACTTCTTAATTAATGTTAGATGGGCATTTGTGTCCCCTTTTGAAACGAGCATCTACATGCACATTTAGTGCACAAACGTTTCCGAAAAACGTCATTTTTTGAGCTGTGTCGCTCTTAAAAATAGGCCTAGGTGTGGAAAGCAATGGATTTTTGCCAGTTTTTTCTGTAATTTTGTTCATAAATATTGGTAACTAAGGAAACATCGTTGGCATTGAAAAACGATACATAACTGAGGCACATTATTTGAGTTCACAATTAACTAGAAACTTGGTTCACAGCATAGGTAGTTTAGAAATATTACTAATAAAGAAAACATTTTATAAACATTATTAGTAGGCCTACTTATAAAGCAAACTCATTTCGTAAAATGTTTGGAAAACTAGCTCATAAATAATGAATTTTAGCAGAATTTTTTTATACAGCTGTTGTGTAGAAATACAGTGCAGTACTGATAATTTTCTTTTTCTAATACTTTTGTTTAAACCAGCTTTGTCATCATGCATGGAGATGCATGTGAACAATGAGCATATTTTGAGAAACAAGTGACAACATTTGCCTCTTATATTGCATAGCTTTTCAATCGACTGTAATCAGAATTGTTTATTACACTATATGCAAATGTATTTGTACCGATATTCTCGGAAGATAAAAGTTCAACACATAGAACGATCCACGCATTTTTAACATGCACTGTACCAGCACGGCGTAGCGGAACAACAACGAATGAAATCAAACCAGACTGAATTAATGCAGTTACTATCGTTTCCATTTAAATCTTCATCGCGCAACCCATGCAGACTCGGTACATCGTCAGTGCGATGCCTGTATTGCTTGTTTTTATTAAATCGATCCCGCGTATCAGATTTGTAGTTTTCTTTGGAAGGAAAATATGCAAATATAAGCGTCGAAACAATTAGGCGTTGTGATAAAAAGAGGACGAGTTGGGAAGTTTTTAATAACACGCATGAAGATTATAATCCGCCAGCTTTGAAAAAGAAAATAACATGAACACTAGCTCATTTGCATAAATGGGTTTTAAGTCGGGCTAATTTCGGCAAAAATGGTTTTAAAACACGCTAGGGATTAATTAGAAGTCTATACGAAAGCCGCCGCCTCTAATCAGCAGCACAGGCACTAAGGCTGGGTTTAGGCCTAATGCTTATTGGATGCAATTTAGGCAATGTGGAAAAGAAAGAAGCTTCTACAATTACGGTAGACACATGCAAGGCCCATGCGACTGTACCTCAAGTATCGATTTTTACTAATTTGGTTAGCCAAAAACATGTTTTAGAGCAGTTTTATCACTTCCACTATTATAATTAAGATAGGGGCCTTTGATATACGGGCTCCGCCCAAGTTATTTCGACCAGAAATTTTTAATGACCGATTGTTTACGGCTACGCGGAATTCTTGGTGAGGCCACCCTGAAAGGTCAACGCGGATGGTCTCACAGGATACATAAAACAGCCATCACACCTTAGTAGCACCTACAAAGTTTCGTCACACTACCTGCAGTGTACATCTTGGAAGGAAAGCAGTGTCCGAAACCAGATTGTAAACGTTACGATGGCGGTGCACAAGACTACGTTGACGTTTCGGTAGAACTATGGCAATCTCATTTTCTTAGAAAAGGCTAGGCCATGAACAGCATAGTTAAAAACTTTGTATACATGCAGTAGCTTGCCATAGTTGCCTGCAAGCCAGTTAGTAAGCACTTGCTCTTTACTCAAGGGAATTGCATGTTCATCCGAAATTTAACTTTCATTGAACAAAAGTTGTAAAACTTATTTACGTTACAGTGAACTTTGCTAAAATCATAATAAATGGACACACCCGAAATGATACGGATCCAGCCTAAATCAGGGTGGCGCACATTCATCCTATACCTCTTCTGTCCGAAATATTTGCCTTGGCCTAAAAAATTAGGATTTCAGCATGCAGCAGATGTCTATAGTCTAGACCGCATGATTGTCAGCCCACAGCTGTGGGCAGACAAGTGTAGGCATTGGTCAATTAAGGGGGTTACAAATTTGATATTTAAAAAAAATATATTAATATGCATCTCCGTTGCGATTTGCCACAGAATTATATTGATATCACATAAAATCCTGTTGTACAGGCACAGTTTTTATGTTATTGAAATTATCATTGAACAAATGAGTACGGACTATATGAACAGTCTAGCTCGTATAAGCGATCTTGTTCTCATCCATCAAATAGGCCTTCGGTTAAAAAATTGGTTAGGCGGACAGTATACTGTACATGTAAATTATTTATTCGGTCGGGTAGCATGACGTCACAACACTCGTGACGCTTTGAAGGTCATCCCTCCATGGTTCAGCAAGTGACCGTGAGTGCCACAGGATCACGAGGTTTTGAAGGTTTTCCATAAAAAACATACAAGTTCAGTAAGTGCGCCACGATATCGACAAAGAAGCGCACTATTAATCGAGCGGAAATATTGGAAATCGATGCAAAAAAAATAGACTCATATAGAATATTGATATAGGAATCCAAATGTGATGCACGAAAGAGGAAAAAATGGCGCCCATAAACCCACGCAATCATTTATGTCCTTTCATTATAAGTACTCAATTCATGTGGCTGCATGCACGCTGATAAGCCGAAGTCCCGAGGTGTGGTCAGTACGCCACGTTCCTCGTGTGACTCTCACCAAGAAGAAATGGACCGTGCTTCAATAAGAAGTCAGCGAACCGTCCCATTAAGTCACGGTTAGAGACTCAGGGAAAAAAACTGCATTCGCTCTGAATATTTACCTTCACCTTGACCTTATCAATTGAGGTCAGTGTTAACTCATTGCCTCTCAAGTCGGCTTGTCCACGCCCTGTTCCCTCCCCAACTGCCCACTGGTCGATGTCTAGTGCGTTGACTTAACGATGCATAATCCTCATTTGGAAAAAAAAACCTTAGAATTCTGCAAGAAACGCGGGAATGTCTTATGGGGCGAAGTTTTGAATTTATGGGGCCCAATGAATGTGCCAACAACAACATAAGGGGAAATCAGAAGACTTTCCCTTCCTCCAAAATACTTTCTGCTTACATGTACAACTGCAGCAGTGCAGCATGAAATACAACTTCCACTAAATTATGTGTGGGCTGATGAGAACTTTCGTGAATGTCCAAACGTTTAGCAGCAACAGTTGTTTTGTATAGGCCTACCTGTACAGTGTGTGAAAAACGGTACTGAACACTCGCTTCAAGGGTCAACCCAGAGGGATGTGGCGAGCTAATTTAACACAGATACAGTGTATGCATCCTTACAAACTAGCGTGAATCCCAGTTATTTCAGACATTGAACATCCACTCAGCACAAGCCAACGCTTCTATCAGCAGATTCAACATTTTCCCTTCAGCTTGCGCCATCAAGAACCTCGCCGCAATGCAGCCTTGATTTAAACAAACTGTTATTAATCTTAACTCATTTCCATTATAAAATTCCTGCCTAATCCGCGTACCAACCGGAAATTCCCAGCGATGGCCACGGGCGGAGATTTCCGAAAGTGCCATTCATCAGAGAAAAATTCCGAAGCAGGACAGACCAATTAAAGACTGAAAGGCAGCTCGCGATTTTCCACGACATGAAATAATGAAGCGTGTCGTACAGTTTAATTACAATTTAATGAGGGAGGAAGGAAGACGTGAAACCAGTGCATCAATCGGCCTCATCCTTGCCAAGCGATCCATGGAACCAGGACCCGAAGCTCTCCTGGCTACAAGTTTCGAGCTGCTTAGTGACATTTGTTTGCCCTGGTCAATTATTTCGACGCATCCGTGAACAGAGCGTGGAGAGCAATATCAATAATTGACGACGGAGCGTCCTTATTCATTTGCCCAGGTCACGAATTAAGAGCGTTGTCATGCAGAGGTCAATTAAATAAACGCGACGACGTGGCGTGCAGTCTTATTTCGTGCAAATTCCCACCTTGGGCGTTTCAGGAAAATTTCCATCAGGGGTCGAAAATCCCCTGCCTCGCCAAGGGGCCGGTCGAGTTACTGGGTCAAACTAATTTCATGGGCTTCGAAAGTGAAAGACGATAGAGAGAGAAACACCGACTTGATGGAGTTGACATAAGATTAATGAGTGTACAACGAACTGCGTTCACGGGCGCCGTAATCGGGCCTCGGGACGGTACGCTACCTCTTCGACCATGAAATTGCTTGGTTTTTTCTCATCCAAAAGCACTATCCGAGATTATTGCGGAGGAAGACGTTAAGATATAACGTGCGCAACAAGGGCTGGTAAAGCGCTCAGGTTTCATTTCCGCATTTGCCTACTTTAATGACTAAATTCATACAAAATACTGTCTTGCATAAACGAATAGGCGGGACTAGAGCGAAATGCATAAAAAGGAACCTGTCCAATAACTCAAGATGAGCTATTCTTTATTTGCGTTTTGCATACATTTTTAATAGAATTGGCGATTAAAACATGGGGAAATGCAATATAATGCCGCTGACGTCATCTTGATTTCGAAACGAATTCAGCACTTTGAGAGGGGATGAGAAATAAAAAATTATTTTATGAAAGGAATGATGAAAGTAAACGTGTGCTTCATGCCACAAGAATACAATAAGGAACTCACCTTGACGTACGTGCTGTATGTTGGCTGAAAGTTTCAAAACAACTTTTGGAATTATGTAAATTCTCATAGATATGCAACTTCACCATTATTTCGACAGGTGCAATTGTGTAATAGGGACGCATTTTACGATTATTCTTTTCTGACTGAAGCGGCCTAAATTGCATCAACAAGTCGAACAACTTATAACTTTGCTCGGAAGTACATGTAAGTAGATTAGTTTGAATAAGATTATCTTGTTTTACAATGAAGAATATGCTACACGTACATTCTCGTTGGTATATAGGCCTAGTGTGTGATATGCAATATGCAAAATCTCCGGTCAAAAGTATATCAACTTTTACGTTTGCACAATACATTTTGCAAATGACAATTATATTGACATGAGCCTTTGATACCATGTATGTTATAAATATAGGTGTATGTCATTGAAAAAACACTTCATGCAATATTGCACATTTGATGACTTTACATAATTTTTTTATTGAATATCCGAAAAACAGGCCAAAATGGGCAATGCACATTGGGCTCTAATGTTGAATCTAAATGACAAATTAAACCAAATTGAATATATGATATAAGCAATCAGCTTCAGTGTGTCTATAGTATTCTGTCGGATTTTGTCCTATTTGTAAAAAAAATTGACCATTTTTTTTCAAGCTTGAACACCAAACGATGCGACAACGTCTAGAGTGGTTCAGTAATTTACAAGACAGGGAACTGGCTGGGCCAGCCTGAGTGGATCACAAGGTGGTGGTGGAACCATGCCTGAATGCCAGGAATGGTGCTGTGAGGCAAAGGCTTCTGAGGGATGCTCAAACTATGTTACGGTCGACAAGTCTGCTGGTGACTTGAGGTCTCCAAGTATTAACGATCTTCACAAAGCTTCCCACCCTGGGTCCTCCAACGTTAAAAAAACTTACTTTTTGTTAATCTGAAGGCATTATTTTGCTGTGCAAGCTCCATTTGGGTAGCTCCCTGGTCTCAGCAAAAAATAATTCAAGTTTGAAGTATTTATCAAAATTACAAGATCCACTAGTCTTGCTAATATTCTGCAATATATTGACAGGAAAAAAAAATGACAAAAACACCACTATGCTTGAGAAACGATAACTCAAAGGAAGAGCACTGAATCGGGCTATGTCCAAAAATTCACTAATATTGTTGAAAATGGTGTGTTTGATGGAATGCACACCAGATCATGTATATTCTACAAAAATTTCTAGTCACAAGGTTGAAACTGAAATACACTTATTCTGATAAAACCGAAAGTTGAAGTACCTGCATAATGCTTCATTTCAAAATACCGAAATTGTTTCATCCCATCGACATGTATCCCTCGTCATGAAGTCTTTAAACCGTATCAGCTCTTGAAAACTAAGCATACATGGTGTAGCTTCAGTAACTGTAACTTTCCAAATATCGTAGCATTAACGACGTGTCTTGCACAAATAATTAAGACGAGGAATGCGCATCAAAATTCCTCCGCTGTGCAATGTTTGGCGAGAAAAGTTTCCAAATTGCTTTGGAAACGTTCTCTCGAATGCATTAGCTGGCCATTCTGGGAGATTATGACTCCAAGATGAAAGTGGCATTTCTGCGTTTTATCATGCAAGATGTTGCCCCGTATCGAAGAGCCAGAGCAACTACATATATATATATATAACTTGAACGCCAAGTAAAATGTGCAAAATACAGTAGGTTTAAAAAGATTCACGATGCAATCGCTGGAATCACATTTACACGAAGCACTGAAGCATGAATAGCAACTCCACGGGCTCCCTTGTACATTGTAATGTAGGACTATCATGCAAATACTATCTAGGCCTACATAAGGCTCCTTTTACACAGTTATTTTAGTTTCATTTCATCCGTCGGCTGAACAGACTGAAATGACGAAGAAAATTTCCATGAAAAATGGGCTGCAAGGTCCTGCATATGCGGGAAAATTCAATTTTTCAAAATGAAAGTTCTTCCGTTTCAGTCGGAATCTGTCTTAACAGATGAAACCGCCATCAGAGCAACTGTTGTAAAGATTTTACTAACATTTGTTAGACCAGAAACTAGCAATAAATGAATTCTTCCTTAACGTTGTTAATTTGTTTCGAATCGATACTAAGCAAAATTACTCGTACATTTCTGCTTAAAGTACTCATTATAATTGCTCAATTTATTTTTAACAGTGTAGAATTGGTTGTCCACTAGGTTTTCAGCTTTGGTTTATAGTTTTAAAATGCACTATTTATTAACAATACAATTTAAGTAACTTGAACTAAACCAAAGTTGAAACCCTTGTGGATGGCCAATTTCACATTATATATAATAATTACAACAGGTATTTAAAGCAGGAGCTCAACTTTCCACCTCCCCTTGCTCCCACAATTGCCATTAAATTTGACTTCTTGCTTCCATTTAGCAGAAACTCATCAAGAAATTCATAGAGGTAGATATTTTATTATTCAGCTGACTTCCATCAACACGTCTAGTTTGCAGAAATTCAACAACATTTTAGATGGGTCACCCGACTATACTAAATGCATGGAACTCGTTAATGAACAGGGACTATCAATTATGCAAAAAATGTGGTTCTAGAAGGCTAGACTTCATGCAAATTTTGCAATTGTCGATAGATAGTGGTGTCACCTGACTGCTGTAAGCATTCAGATCAAAAGAGATCGACAGCCATCATCACCAGACCGTAGTTCATCAAGTCCCTAATTTCTTTGGGAATGTAAAATTGCTGTATACAAAGCACCTGTAATTAATACAAAATGACAGTGAATGTTATGCTGCAGACAGAAACGTAACACCACCTCCAATGCTATCCTCATTTTAAAATTGAAAAATAATGAAGCGCAGTCCAACAATGAGAATTGTTTGTGTTTCTGCCTACAGCCGCACTCTGTATTCAGTCCAAGAGTATATGTGTGTATTCAAGTAACCTCAATTATTGTTGTAATTACAAATGTTTACACAGCACTGCAATGGATGCCAGTATTAACGGATACGCCATGACCAGAAAGAAGCAAATAGCACTGCACAAATATTCCTTTATCACTAGCTTTGCCAAGGACCCACACGCGATTTCCGACCATGGGAAATTGAAGAGACGTCAACCTCTCCTCTGGTCAGTTAATGGTTCCCTAGAAATGCGCCCTTACCATAAAACTGACCGGAAGAAGGGGGCGAGGCGGCTTCTATCGAACTGCAGCTGTATTTATTTACAATCCCAAACAAGCGCAGGAAGTCCCCCCAAAATGGCCCCAAAGCACAGTGAGCCAGCCAACACTTCGCAACAAATATTTATTTAAATAATCGCAATAGCCATATTTTATTGCGCTATTTGCGAGAAACATAAGCGATTGGGAAATATTCTTTTTGTCAAAGCAAAATATTAGCACACCATCTGATGCATTAATGGATCGATATTTCCTTATCACCCCATTACCGATTCACCGAGGACTCGTTAAAAACAATAGCGGGTCGAAATTGACAAAGAACGCCTTCGGCTTGGCGCTGAATACTAATCAATCAAAATAAGGTGTGAGACAATTGCGGTTAGGCTACAATTTTGGTGACAAAAATCAATAAGTCACACGAGCTGCAGCGGGAAATTTGCAACTATAAAAAGACCTCGCAATTAAATTCACCACAGGATGCTCATAAACAAGTTTCCCGATACACGTAGCCTACAGTCAATACGAATAGGATAAGATGATACCGGGATAAGACATCGATGGACTATATAAGGAAGGGCATAAGAATAATCTGGCACCTTTAGTAAAAAATAAAAAAATCGGCAAGTTTATTAAGTATGCCATGTAAAATCTGCTCTCGAGAATTATTGAAACTTAAATGTTCAGAATGGACAAACAAAAAAGGTGCAAATGTATCGCAATTCCGAGTGAATTGTTTATGGTTTGTAAAATATATTTTTTCCCAATTTAAACAGAATTATGTGGGAGGACGCTTTAATTGTCATGAGCTAGGCGCCACCAAAATTAAGTTTTCCTGCGTCTTAATATCACTGGCAACATTGGACTGCTATAATGATATTTAGATCAAGAGATCTGAATATCGTTTTCCTTGTGTGTGTAAAATAGAAGCAGGCAATCATTGCACTAGAAATCTTCATTGTTTCACGGAACGATCGGAGTCCTTAAAATAGTTTTATTACCGATACAACGAGAACCGACCAAAAATTCACTTAGCAGTTAATATGACAGTCTATTAGCTTATCCATTACATTCAGGAATTAAAAACAAACATGAAAGAAGTCACCATAGTAGCGATGCTTATGCAAATTGATCGAACTCAAAGCAAACATTCATGCGAGGGGCTAACATCTTCTGAAGCAACATCTTTTCACAAAACTTTAAGGACTGAGAAAGTGGTGCTGCTTATACGTGCACTTTTAAGAAATGTCGATTAATGGCTTCCCTTTTTTATTTATCCCAATAGTTAACACAAAAGGACTTCACCACAGCGGATATTGGTATAGTTTAAATGGTTTTAAATGCAATTTTAATTGACTCAATAATAAAGTAAGCGAGCAAATACGGTATATTATAAGAACAGAATTGAATATGCGCCTCATCAGTCCCCATTCATGTCAATCGATGGTTCATTGAGCACAGTTCGAAAGTTCCTTGAAGAACAACAAAAGTACGTCGCTTGTGTGAAACTGCGGAGAAAGCCGTTGTCACGACCACAACAGGATAGATAATTAATGCAAATATAACGAAATGCTAATTAACCCAATTCTTGCAATTATTTGCCTGACTAATTTTCCTTTGAGGCAATTCACCCCAGCAAAAAAACACCCCCTTCTCGATGCGTTCATCAATCATGCATTGGACACAATCACACGCACACACGAATAAATGCATATTAGTACGAAATGAGGTTGCAAGATGTCAGTCTCCTGACCTTTGCTTATAAAAACTATACATAGGTAGGTTGTTTAAAAAGGCAAAAGCGCTGAGCGAGCGAGGGTGGACCAGTTTTATATCTTGTCGAGAAAGAAAAAACTCATCACGATTGACACTGCCCGATATGTAAAATGAATCCAGTAAACTTAGTTTCTAAGTAACCAGTTTGTGTGGTAACGCAAAAAAAAAAAGAATCAGTTTCATTTACGGAGATGGAAATAAAATACGAGATCCTAGCAACCAAACTAAAGTCATGGTCCATGCAACAGAATTTAGTATTATTGTAGCTTGTCCTCAAAATATGATAATTCACATACGACGTAGAGTGGCGTCCTAATCACGCATTCTTTCTCGGAAATTCACTTGAAACGAGGAAAAAAACAAAAATAATGACGCATAAAATGGTATGTGCGCTTTCGTGAGAAAACAGAATCTAGGCTGTAACCTAATTTTAGCAGCACAACGATGGGCTGGCAAGAAAGGTCAACTTGCCAACATTCAGGTACGTTGGACGTAGATACCCCAAATCCCAAAACCAATCATAAAACATTCGCCAGTTTTAACCCTTTCCCAGGGGTTGAAGAAAAAAAAATTGCGGGTAGGCCACCGGGCGAAGGGACTTACCCGTCCCCGCGACCTCCTTTTTCGACAATATAACAATTTATATTAACCACTGCGACCGGTGCTTAATTGAAGAAGAATAACAGCCACCCCTCTTGGTCGCAACGTGTTTTATATCCAAAATAATAATAATAATAAAGATTTATTCTCGCGATGACCAAAACCCATTATTATTTCCCCCTTAGCAAATCAGCTAGGCCTATGTGAGAATTTTTGAGTTTATTACAACCGGCAGGCACAGTTATTCAAAGGCCGAAGATAATATTTTCACATGGGTCAGATCAGAAAGCATTGCATATTGTCATGCAGGAAGCAACAAAACCATTTTGCAAGAAGAATGACTTTAAAATACCTGCATCACAATAAAATTGTTCGATCACATACATGTATAAGGACAGGTAAACCGCAATACAAGTAAACATTTGGAGAAAAAACAAGTTGGTATGATTACTCATTTTGCTAATTAACCAGCAGGGTGGAGGTACGTTTTCGTCCCATTTCCATATAAAAACAACTGACACAGCCTAATTTTAAAATAACTTCACATTAAGATTTAACATTCAGGGTCTGCCCTTTAAAATTGTTAACTTTGTGACACTACCTTCTCTTACATTTGTCTTTTATAACTAACGCCAAATGTGTTTCCGAAAAAATACCACATAGAACTAGTTCATAACAGTCATAACAAGCAATATTAAAAAATTATACCACATAGAACTAGTTCATAACAGTCATAACAAGCAATATTAAAAAATTGCGTGTTTATACGAAAATTTGACTTGACTAAATTCGCTGGAATCTTGCAATAAATTGGTTTTCGTGTTTTTCATTTAAAATTCCAGTTTTAAAATAAATAAATAAACTTCTTATTTATGTCGTTATAACTGAACATTGCAATGCTAGCTAAACTAATGAGCGCCATACCATCTGTGGAACTCAGGGATTTCTGTTCTTTTTTGACCCCTGGACTTTGATAAAAAAAATCTGGGATGCTTCTCCATGTTGATAGCTCTAGGCTCGATAATCATTGATGCGTTCTGCTCAAATAGACGTTTAGATTCTAGGCCCTACGTTCTAGTATAGTGCTGTGCTTTTCGAATATCAAATATCGAATGTTCGAATATATTCGAACTGGGATTTTGGAGAAATTTCGAATA
>JAQIXS010004677.1:0-14433 GCA_034700785.1 Rossiulus vilnensis
GCCAAGACTTTGCGCGAACAATTGTAATATATGACCGTGCCGCAGATCTATATTTAAATTTATACAAATATATATGAAGTATATATATTAGCAATTCACCTCCCCCTCTTGTGTCGGTGCTGCGAACGGCCGCCGGAGTGTGCGCGTGGACTGGAAGCGCCCCCTGGTGACAAGTGGAACCTAAACCCCCTCTTAGCTGTGACGATTTTTGTACCCAAAGATTCATTTATTGTATATTAAGAACGAATAAATTGGTCCTTTAATACGAGACTTTGCTACTTGGGGACCGAGGTGGCTTGTTCGGATTCCGGAAGACATGCCGAGACATGTAAGTGCCAAACCCGGTTTTGCCTTCTTTATTCGAATAATCTGTCAGAAATTCCAATGAAGATTTGTTGTTTCAGAGCATTTGTCGGAGGTTCACGACAGTATGGCAGATGACTGGGCAGTGCAAGGATGATTGGAATTCAACTGATTTGAAGAAATCCAAACTCAATTCAACTCTGTATCCTACTTCCGGTGAGTGAATAGTGAATATGATGTGCTTAGGGGGTTAATTCATCAACCCAACTTATCCGGTAGATTCCACGCATTTTTGTTGACCTTAACGTCATTGCTAAACTAAAGAAATTCAATTCAACTGGGTGCCTTACTGCCACGTGGAAACAATTCAAAACTAGATAGATAATTCGAAACTTAGATCGCATTTGGTGATTTTTAACACTTTTCGAAAATGTGTCTAAATAAATTGGGTATTTTGTGTATACTTCCAAAATGATAACACAGCTGAATAAATTCATACAATCTTTATTCTTTTTAAATTCAACACGATTGCATACAACATGTTTAGATAACTAACAGTACTGAAATTAAATTCAAGGTTTTCATTTATCGGTTCGCATATTACATTAACTCGCAGTTGGCAAAGTAGCATTTTGAGAGGGTTTTTAAAATTTATTTTATGAAAACCTATTGAAACTCGGTCCTTGAATCTGCGAGGAGATTCCCAAATTCGAAAATGTCACCAATGGACAAGCGCGATCGAATTTCGTCCTCTGATGAAAACCATTCCGCGCGCGGTTTCTTGCACATCCCCAAATCGACCCTATATCTGGCCCGGTTGGCGAGGTGCAAGCAGTTGTTGGAAGCCAGATCGTACTTCCGAAGGCTTTGTTGTCCATGCCAAGGAAAATCCCCAGGAAGGACTTTGTCTGTCTGCCCGTCCGTACTCGCGAGTCGCTGATGCGAAATCTGGAACCCTAGACGAGCTCTTTAAAAGATAAATGCATGACCCTGCCGATGAGCTCTTTGGCTAATTGTCCGGTGTCCGCAGACGTGGTGATGAACCAGCCACCAGCATCCCTATTGGTGCATTGTTCGGCGTATCCCCACCGCCCAATGGCTGAACACGTTTTTCCGGTCGAATGCCTCAATGTACCCAGCCACGCTCTTCTTCCATGTGCCACCGGCTGCAACCATGCTCGTATAGCCGCTCGTCCAAAGCGTCTTTCGGATACCTGGCACATTCCACGAATTCGAGCTCACTGTTGCATTCATCATGGGGCTGGCCAAACCTATCGTCGCCTTTCGTACCAATGGCCCCTAGAAGCAAAGAATGTGATTTCGGCCCTCTTGAGAGAGGTGATGGCCCTTGGTTTTGCTGATGCGGATGCTTCTTGGTTTAAGCACTTCGGCCAGGACTGATGAACCGTTTTGAAATGAAAACTGATGGAAATCAAAATAAAACGTATTAGGCTGATGGGAATGTGGAATTCACGCGATAGCAAACCCCGCATGTTGTTAATTTTTTGCGAAAAATGCACTTTCTAATTATTTCGATTTTTCTGCATTTGGAATCTGCGCTTGAATAATGCGAATGAAACATTTTCCGTAGGGAAAAATGGTTGATTTTAGAAGCAGCGTAAGAAATGTTTGACTCAAATATCCCTGATAAAGCAAATACTGCAGGTAAAAAATGGGAAAATAAGGACTGTTGGATGAACCAAAAACATGCCCAGTGCAGGTCGGTCCACTTACTACTTGGGTTCCCCACACACTCGCATCACTCAAAGAAATCACTTCCTGTTTTTAGCAGACTAACTTACCGGAAGGGATTTGTCCGCGAGTCTGCCAAAGTCGAACTGCCCAAATTAGCAGCATCCGCATCAACAACTCCGTGGTCCGGAACCCCATCCCAAGACAGTCGAAGACATACCCGATGCACGCTTGGAGCAGTCGGCACGAATGGCGGCGAGATGTTTGGTCCGTCCCAATCACACTGCAACAGCCACCTCGAATTTGCACAAGATGTCCATTGTCCGGAAGGCTAACCGGATACCGGACCAGACGAACTTACAGCCGGTAGCATGTAGTCGGCTAAGGATGTGGGATATGGTGGAATTTGACCGGAAGCATTGGTGGCCACTGGGCAGTGCGAGTCCAACGTCCAGTGCCCTGCCAGGAATGGTGGCTGCTGGTTCATCGGGAGGGTTCTGGAGACGCCAAAGGATTGGTCAAGAAGCTGATAGGCACAATCATGCGGTCCCCCTTTAAAGAGCTCATCAAGGGTTTCAGATTTCGAATCAACAATTCGTGGGACTGGAGGAACTGGCCGAAGGCATGCTTCGGATTTGCCTCGGATTGCATTGATAGCAAAGATTCTGGCAAGTTCGGTCTGGTTTCCAACAACTGCTGGCACTTTGTCCTTCAGGTCACATGCATTGCCGATGTGCGAAGGTGGAAGTGGTCAAGGAATGGTATTCATCAGGGGAGGACTTTCGATCCCTCTTGTCCGTGGGTGACATCATTGAATTTGGGACTCTTAACCGCTGATTCAAGGCACGACGACACCCCTGCCAAGGCACCGGAAGTTGGCCATCTCTAGCATTCTGAAGTCTCAGGAAAGCCGTTAGCCCTGCAATTAGTCAATGAATTTGTTTGTATGAAATGTCTGCATCAATTTTACGTCTAAGGGCCAGGTGCATCAACAATTGGCAAAACCCAAGGTAAACCTCTAGTTAACTAAGGAAAAGCATTGCACCACAGTAGGTTAGCTGTTAACCGATGATAAATTATAGGTTTGTAGTATAATGTAATTTTCCCAGAATTCCTAGCTGCAACAGGCTATCTCCATGTTTACTGTACCTTGGGTTTCAAATCCCTATAGTCTCCCTAAAATCACTATATCTCCATGTTTACTGTACCTCGGGTTAAAAATTCCTACAGTAAAATGGTGCTACAAACACCTATGTTAACTTGTGGTTATAGTTAGCCCCAGGTTAGCTAACCTTTCATTTAGGGCCGGTTGTGTCCTTGTGGATTACCTATAACCTCAAGTGAACCTAAGGGTTAGTAGGTTTTTGGTTTACCATTTTACTATAGGGATTTTAAACCCAAGGTACAGTAAACATTGGAGATAGCCTGTTGCAGCTAAGAATTCTGGGAAAAATTGCATTATATTACAAACCTTACTTTAACCCTGCCTATTAGTTGGGTTAACTTTAACCCATGCTTAACTGCTAGCCTGCTGTAATGCAATGCCTTTCCTCGGTTAACTAGAGGTTGACTTTGGGTCTGGCTTAACTTTTGTTGGTGCAACCGGCCTTTAACCTACAATGGTGCAACCTGCTCTAAATAAATGGTGTTCAGAACATTTTTGTGACGTTTAGAAGTCGGGTGGTGTGGCTAAATGTAAGCCGAATCGATCGACCAAGGGAAAATCCCCTGGCTAAGCGGAGACGAATTAAGCGTTAATTTTCCTTGTTTTTTTTTCTTATCTCCTCTTCATCAACAGGATTTACCTTATTGTTGGGTTTTTTACGTGTCCCAGGAATAAATTCCGGACGCGTAGTCTTCATTTGTAACGAAATGAACGAAAGATTCGCCAGGAAAAAAAAGGCGGGACGAACTGGAGATGAGTGAAAGCCTCGCTCCTGATTTGTCTGTTTTAACGAGATTTTCTGATTGCTTTTTTTTTCTTTTGTTTTTACTCAAACGTGATGCTCATTAATTTCTCACGCTCCAAGACAGGTGGACTCGCAATATCCAACCCCCCTCAACTCCTTCAAATCTCTTAATGTTCTTAGGGGATTCGTGGGCAACATGGCCGAAACGTGTTGCTATCGCAGGGTTCTCGCGGACCTGGAAAGTCAGGGAAGAGAAAAATGGTCAGGGAAAGTCAGGGAGAATCCTAATGAAAATGCTCCGAATTTTGAGTTCGACAATGGGGCCTAAATTTCCCATCACATGCTCGTTTAGTCAAGTTTAATTGAATTGCTGGAGATGCGCAGAAAAAAAGCAGCCCTTAAATTGTTTATAAATATTAATTTTATTAGTGAAAATGCAATTGCCCAGAATTTACTAGAGCTGCAAGAAATTGACGTTTGTTATTAATAACTATCCCCTTTACGTCATCGTACGTCAGTAAAACTTTCTCGGCTGGTTGAGCATGTATCTTGTTCAGTGTGCCTCGAAAGAAACATTCCCGGGGGGTTTTTGAATATTTTTCGTAAAGAAATGTTGAATGTTTGGCTCCCAATGTGACGCCTTCTCCAGAGGCGGCGCTGAATGATCTGGCGGCCGCCATTTTCGACCCGCAGCGCCTGGTCTCCAAGGCAACGGGTCAAAAATGGCGGTTCTCACGTTCAAACGTTCCATTTGTTGTTGTTCCATAATTTAGCTCGTATTTTCTTTGCGGTAACGGAAATAAGTTTGATCAAATAAATATTATTATGTATTTTTTTTGTTATTTCTTAAAAATAACTCGTCTTTTCGTCTCTTTACATTTCCAGTGCGAAGATGGCGGGCGTGGCAAAGTGACCAAGTTTTTGGCCCTCGATAAATGCTTGCCCAGAAGAGACTTCTTGCAGGTAAGAAAACCAAAATCACCTCAATAATATTACTTTCACTACGTTTAAAGGCAGCCTTTTGAATAAAGTTAATAAAACCGAAAACCGTCGTTAAAGGAATGCGCGTAAACCCGATTTTACTCATACCTGGCATTCCGGTCATCCTAGAAATCATATATCATATATTTTTTTTGTTTAATTATCCTATATTTTTAAGCAGAATATTCTATATTTCCCATATTTTATTCATTTTATAAAGTCATTATTTACGTTTTCTTACATTTTGACAAATTGTAGGTATCATTTCTTCGTTCCCGTAATTTGTAATAATTCCAAACAAATTTTGTAAATGGATTTTATCCAAAATATTGGGTTGATAATCACAGGTCTTTCCTCTAGCGAATTATACGGCAAAATCCATCATTTATAATTTAATTTTTCGAAATTGTTCACCTACGACGTTCCTATAGTTAATGATATCCAAATTTACACAACATTTTTTTGTGCCTAAGGCGTTCCATTACTCCATTATTCATCAACCAAAATGCATAATTTGCAATGAATTTTCGACATTTCTTTTCTGAAAAATGTTTAAAAAAGTAACTGGATTTGAGAAGCCTTGTTCAAGAGGCATTTTACTCTGCAAATAAATGAAGTTATTTATTGCAATGCTCAACTGATTTTCCGAAAACATTGACTGCTTTCTTACCAACTGCTTTCCCAACTTTGGTATTCCTTGTCTTTACCATGTTTAATGCTTATCGTACTTTCTGAAACGTTTAATCATATTTTAGAGAGCATCTTGAAAGGGTCGATATTATGAATGGATTTATTATCGTTATTATTTTTAAACTAAATTTGTATAAAATGAGTCTGAATGCGACGCTGCCCCTGTATGCTGGCTTCCCCGTCGCACATTTGTGTACGTAGTGATTGCCACTCAAATAGGAACAGCCCTCGCCTGGAGAGGCATCCCAGCCATCCTATATTTCCTATATTTTGGAAAGTACGCTATATTGTCATCATTTTAGGAAGTTATCATTTGAGTTTTCATATATTTTGAAAGACATATGTAGATTTAACATCCTTTTTTTGCATTTTCAAACAATGTCACCATTCTAGTTTGAAATAAGCGCCAAATGATCTTTCCACTATTTTGAGCTAAGTTAACCCCATTAGTCTTAAGTCACATGATTATCTGCTAATTAGAATCACACGTGTGTAGAGTAATGAGTCAGAGAATTTCTCATACTGGTCACGAAACTTTTCTCGGAGTTAAAAGTGTGGTCTAAAATCCGTCACTTTTGATAATTTTTCAAAGCTTAGTTCCTATGGTATACCTTTACCTATTAATATTTCTAAACAAACTTTGCATAAAAATGTGGAACTCATGGTATAGAATGATTTCAAATGTGCCTATTTTCGCCAACAGCATTCTATTAATTTTTTTCAGCTAGTAATTGTTGAAAAATAATAGCTAAGTTTCTTAATTTCTGATTACTTTTTTTTATAAAGGTTTCGCCTATGGCTTGTTCCTTTACTTATTAATTTAGCAGATTTCATGTAAAGACATACTAGGCAAAAAACGATGTTGTGTATTTTCATTTTTAATTTGTTTAAACATTTCTTCATCAAAGTTGTGTGAAGGAATCGACTAAAATCCATAATAAGCTCATGTTACCATGTCCACTTGCAAATTTGTGCTCATCGAGAGCACATTTGCTACATTTGCTCTTTATTCTCATATTCTAGCTATAAAAGCTCTAATGGCGATATTAAATGTTCTTCGATTTCGTCCTGTGAATTTTTACAAACTCTTTAATCCTATATATGTTTGGGGGGGAAAATCCTATATATACCCGATTCAGTTTTTGAAAGTTGTTTTTCTTTTCTCTATTTTTGTTTCGTTGTTGTTAGTGTCTCACATTGTCGCCCCTAAACGATCGGGTTTTCCGCCGCTGAAACCCCGAATTCAGATACGCCGTATAGACGAGTTTCCGCGAAACACTCAGGGATTAGAATAATCGAGTAAAGTGTTGCCTAATAACTCGGATGCCCTTAAAACGACGTTCTTCGGATCATTCGGCCGCAAAACAACCAGCCCTCGTTTGTTTGTTTTTTATTGTTATTGTACCTACCGTACATTATGCGAGCTATTTAGTTTTTTTTTATTCCTCGAGGAATGGTGAAAAAAGGCATCGATATTTGTACCGTTTTCACCCAAATGGGGTTTTGTTTTTTTAACAATGTGGTTTTTCAGCCTTTTGCAATTATTGAATCATCTGAAAGGTTTGAAAAACCGCGCTAAAACAGAGTTCACAACGAACGTCCTCGATATGGGATAGTATAAAATAATCGAGTTATAGTCGTTGATTGAAACAACACCGTCTGGGTTTTTAAACAGGTGGTTTAAATCTCTCCCCCCCTCTCCTCTCGCTCTTCACTTTTTTTTCTTTTGCGTAAATTTGCTAGATCTATAAATCCAATCAGATTTTTTCCAGGCGAGATAAAAGGGCCCAGTCGTTGATCCTCCAGATGCATTAAAGCATCGGCCTCTCAGATCGCTTAAGCCCTTAATTAATTAAGTGAGGGAAAAAATCGACCAGGAATTTACTCGTTCAGTTAGTACTAATGGGAGGAGGTTTAAATGCGTGAGGATTATTCTCTGCTTCGACGAACGATGATTTTTCGTACAGTTTTTGGATGCTTTTCGCGTTTTCAATTCAACTCGGTACCCTACTGCCAGCGAGGATATGCCGTGCGGTAGGGGTGTAACCCATGAACCCTTGTTATGTCAACTTGATGGTTGCCATCATCATTGCCAAACTGAATGTATGTCAGCTTAGGGCTTGTCCTTTCCAACGTCTGATGGCATGCAAGGCCAATAGTATGGATCCGAACGGATTGCTTGGATTTCCATAAGTGGGTTTGAATGCAAGGTTCTACCACCTCGGTGGTTTCGTTTAAAGAATTCATCCACCAAATCAGATTTTCCAGGCGAAGTATTTAGTCTCAATCGAGTCTTGATCGCAGTGTCTCTCCACCGGATACCCGTGATCGTTTGGGAAATGCTCTCATCTCATGTCTGGTATTTACCGGTGATGGATCTAACAGCTCTACTTAGCTGTACCAATTCGAGTTCCTGCACTCGACCCACCCTGTGAGGATTCAACAATATTCAAGATCACGTGTTCAATACCCCTTGAAAAAAGTCAAACCCGAGGCGCACTCGAGCTAGCCGTGATTGCCGTCGTTCAGGGGCAGCAACGCATTTTTTTTTTCGTTTAATGAAATTGTCCGTTATTGATCATCCTCCCCCCTCCTCAAAACCCTCCTGAGTTTCTGGCTACTTCGCCATTAAGACGCCAATTTAGGCTTTCGGTTCCTGCGATACACTCTTCTCCCCTTTCCCCGGGGGTGTCTCATAAAGTCGCCTTTTCGACTCCTTACTGATGCTGGTTTTTTGCGGTTTTTATTTGCTTGACCAACTCTCAGTTGATTTTCGTTACCTGAGGGCGTAAGGAAATAATCGGTTTGTCGTAGGCTGGCGAGAAACGCTGACCGTCGGGCGCAATTAATAGGACTCGATCGAACGGAATTCGCGATTTAATTAGCGGAAGTGGCCTCTTTTTTATTTTCATCAACGAGACAGCGTTCGTTAGACGCTGATTATGGTCCTTTAAGGGGTCTTAGTGCCTCTAGGTAGTTGCACCCACTTGCGAAAGGTTAGGGTCCGTTTCCAACGGTCATTTTGACGAAAACCGAACTTCAGGTTTTGTTTTCGTTTAGATTTTTATTCAGATCAAGGATTGAAAGGTCAAGTGAGAAAAAGCTCCTGTCCTAGTGATTATTCAACTCCTGGAGGAGGTTTAAACAATTCTAACATAAACATGCTTAAAAAAATATGAGAATGTTTAAGGCTGCATTTATTTTGACCGTGTGTAAGACTGGTCATCCACTAGGGTGTAGCGCATTTCATATGCATGTTTATTTTAAAAATGTACCGGAGGTTTCATAGCTGAGAGGAACCTGTTATCTGAGGTCGGAAAACTGCATTTTTCCCATGTTTATTTAGGGGTTTTTTTCTTTTATAAATAAACAGCACAAGTTCAAAACACACGTATGTGAAATGCGATGAATCCTTATGGACGACAAATCCTACATGATAAACATAATAGCTTTTATATTAAGTATTCAAAGTACACTCCCAGGGATGTCTGAATTTTATTTGTACAAAATCAGATTTTTTTTTACAAAATCCTCCGAAAGTCAGTTTTCAACCGAACGATTTTCCCCCTTTTTTCCGCGAATGTTTTATCATATTAAACAAAAAATACCGCGATTTTTCAATTTTCGTCGTTTGAACGGGAAAAATTAATCAAATTTCGTTTTCGTCGGGATTCTTAGTCGATTTCAAAGGTGTATCGCAGTCGTCGTTATAGATTTACATAAAAAATGTATCACTAAGATTCCCTAAAAGTGGAGGCAGAAAATTCACTGATCAAATAGGTTTACGCCGATTAAAGTCCTGGATTCGACCTAAAACTAATTTAATAGAGAGGAATCAAATTGCGATTTTCGCCGAATTTTTCATTGCCGCATTTCTGTGAACAACTTCGCAAAAAAATAACATGCGCAAGAAGAGATGAATAAATACGCCTCACATCTATCGAGGCAGTTTTAAAACTTCACTTGCAATTGCCACTGACATCCCATCTTGAAATACGGAACAATTTGTAGCCAATGAATGGCGTATCTCAAAATGGCGAACCCGAGGTTCGAAAGGGGCGCGAGAAACACCACGCGTTCCTATTGGCTCGAGCTTGAAACCGTCTGACTAAGGCTAGGGACATGCTAGGCGTTTCCGTCGCGACGTCTTTAACGACGCAAAATTGCGTTCCGTGGTGTGTAATGGCGGCGGCCATGTTGAGAGCGACGCGACAGCGACAATCGTCCGCCATTATTTCCTATAAGGGTCAGCTATGCTATGGCGACAAACGATGGTTTGACGCCGGTTTTGCGTCTGCTAAATCAAGAGTTTCTCATCGTTTCGATCGGCATTTGTATTTTTTTCATGATTGACACGAAAATATTTCTTTGTGTCGGAAATATTAATTATTCAAGTGGATAATCGACCTGCGTCTTAATTGGAATACAGCAACCATTTCAATTGGTCCATTTCAATTACCTTTGGTATTCTTGTTCTACATAGACCATAGGTACTTTTACCAGGGTTAACCGAACCGACCAAGGCCTACTTCAAACTTGTCGGCTGGCTCGAAACCGGCAAGCTGGCAAATGTTGGTCGTGTGCGAAGCGATGCATTTAGAAATGTGGATCTAGCATCAACTGACGAAGGTTAGCTACTGACATATCACAATTGCCATATAAGTTTGCAGCGCGCTTGAGTCTAAGATTCCACGCAGAATGGCACCTCACGATGCGTTGGCTAATTTCTATGTCTTATCGGGTGCCACTCTGCGCGCAGTCGTTGCACGCGCTGGGCGTTTAGGATGGAAGACGGTTAGTAGGCTTAAGTGGAGCAAAGATTTTTCTTGTCTTTTTTTTTTGCATCCTTTCCTTCTCCTGCACAACCATCTTCTTCTCCTTTTTCAAAACTGCTCATAAATATTTAACTAGATTTCGGTATTGTATACTCGGGGTAATTGAATCACGATTTCTTCTGCCAGCCCTCGGGACGTTCGTTGCCTTTTTATATACATATAAGGTTTTTTTTTAATGTTTTCCCTCCTTTTTAACTTAAATGGCGCGTAATGGCGGCCAAACAACGACGGAAAAGTACTTGATTTTTAAACGTTAGGTCAATTTGCATTCACCGTCGAACGCGCATCTCGGTTTTTTTTTACGAGAAGGATCGAGTTTACTCGGTTTAAATGATTAAAATCGGATGCGCTGGAGAATTCCCTTAATCCCGGTTTATGATTGAAATTCAGAGCCGTCTTTTAAGAGCGACGCTTTAGTCGAAGAGACATAAGTTCGATGTCAAACAGGAAAAAAAAACGAGTAAAGTTAAACGATTTCTTAATGCATTGCGTTGTTTCTTAGTCAGTAGTCGTCCTGGGGTTTAAATTGCGTCTACACAAATCCCTTTTGGTTTTACTCGTTTTTGGTCGCCATCTTACACCTGGAATGACTGTCTTGAAAGACGCTTTCAAGACAGTTTTAAAAAAAGTTTTAAAATAATTAGTGGATTAATGAATTGAGAAGTAAATTCATATAATCCTTTGTTATCCTCTATTGAAATTTGCGTCATTATGAGATCTTTTCTATTTGGAGGCTTGGCATTTTTACATCCTTGATTTTTTCCCTTGTTTAAGTTAATATACAAGAAGGATAGCAGGGTGACCACACTACCTGGAAAACAGGTAAATCAGGGAATTGAAATCTGACCCTTGTCATGTAAATACCAGATTATTTTAAATGGGTTGGCTACACTTTTCTATTTCGGAATATGCGTACTTGCATATGAAAAGAAATGTGGTCATAAAATCCTCAACTTGTGAAAGTGTTTTGAAAAATTTTTGCCTACGGAATTCCTTCAGGCCTAACTATTAATATTTCCAAGGAAATTTCGTATAATAAAATTGGCAGAAATTCGTGGTTAACGATCTCAGTTTTCAAAGAAATTCAGCGAGAAATTCAGAAATTCATTTTCACAATTTTATGTAAAGACAAGCCTAGCCAAAACACGATGCTATGTGATCTCATTTGTAATATTTTTAGCCTTCTCCTATCTGTTAAATTCTTAGCATTTTTGTGAAGAAATTGGGAAAAAATCGATAATTTGTTATTTTTTTTTCAACAATGTCTCCTTCGGCATTTCCATTATCAATGCGGTATTCAAAAACTTGTGTGAAAAGATGTCATAAAAATTCAGCGGATGCGTCCAACTATAAAAGTAACCAGGTGAATTTAAGGCAAAATTACCTGGAAATCAGGCTAATACATGGCTCATGCTGACCTGGAAAGGCAGAGAAGAGAAAAATGGTCGGGGAAAGTCAGTGAAAATTACTCTTAAGTGGCATTGAACTTTGAATGGCAATTATGAAAGGTTCTCTAAGCACTAAAAGGCATCATTTTTTGCTTTCGGTTTATAACAAAATGTTTGCTACGGTGTTTTGGCATGTTTAACTTGTGTTTATAAATATTAATTTCACTAGTAAAAATCCAATTGACCAGAAATTACTAGAGGCAAGAAAAATTGACGTTTGTTATCAGTAAATATCCCCGGTTATGTCATTGCATGTTTGTTTTTGCAACGGAATATATTTTTTTTAAAAGTCAGGGAAATTCAGGGATAGTCAAAGAAGTGAATTTTGTAAAATCTAGCACGAACCCTGTAATTTCTAGGAAAAAAATGTTCCAGAAAGGATTTTCACTGTAGTGCTAGTGTTTTTATGTTGTTGCTGGTTTGTTTGTTTGTTTGTTGTAGGTTATTTAGCGACCACCGCAGTTCTGATTTTGTAATAAGAGCCATCGCCATTATCATTGCTGTTGCTATGGCTTTTGGGTCCCAATTTTTTAGGCTCTTTAAGGGGCTTCGGTGAAATTCAAATTACGCGAATGATAAAGTATGTTAAGAAAAAAAATTCCGATAAAAGTAAATTAAGGTCGGATTGGAAAAAGGGTCGTCCGTTTCTAGATAAAAGATAACTTTTTTTGTACGGATTTACATGTATTGGAGATTCAATCTTGACTTTTTACTTTCTATTCGGAGGTTATAAGTTTATTCCTTCGTCTGATAAACCGATATTAAAATGGGACCAAATTTTTCCTGCGTACTAACATCGCATGGCATTTCGAAAGGTCAAAGAGCTGGGAAATTGCTCGAAAGTCTCCGAAATCTGCTTTGTTGCAATGATAATGACAAAGCTTTTTATCCGTAAATTGGAAATGATATAAAAGGGTGATACTCATACATCACTAGCATCCTTTATTATTTTATATTTAGCTATAAAAACTTGGTTATTTTTAACTTAGCAATTTATTGTTTTAGTAAAAAAAAAATCCACGTTTTTAGCTTCCCTGGTGGAAAGTAGATATCAGTATAAATATACTGATATTTGAAGTCCCAAAACCACTATAATACTGAAATCTTTAAGCATACTGTTATCTGCAGTCCCAAAAACCAGTGTATATACACTGATATCAGTTTATAAGCTTACTGATATTAGGAATAAAAAAAAACAGATTTATATATACATGTATATATGTAAACAGTACGTGATATCAGTGTAGAATCATACTGATATTAGTAAAGAATCACGTACTGATGTTTTATTCTTTTTTCAAGGCAGACCTTTTTCTAGTATTAAAAAAAATTGCTGTTTTTCAGCCTACATTTCTTGCCCTTGATAAAAAAAAAATGCTCATCAATGTGCGTAATTCGTTTCAGATCCTGGACATCGGACCGGAAGTTAGCCTCGACGCTCCTCTTCAGCTGCGCTACGACCCCGAGTGGTTGGCGATC
This sequence comes from Rossiulus vilnensis, assembly GCA_034700785.1. NCBI lineage: Eukaryota > Metazoa > Arthropoda > Diplopoda > Julida > Julidae > Rossiulus > Rossiulus vilnensis. Next base: position 13,339 of record JAQIXS010004677.1, read on the forward strand.
TTGAAATCCACTGACCATCTGCTTAACACCAGTCCGAATATTCGATACATGCCAGGGCCCGGATCTTCAGAAAGGTAGGAAAAAACAGCCCAATTATCTCTTAATTAAGGCTCTTTATAATCGAAGGGGGGGGGCGCTGTTGGGCAACAACGCGAGCGCCATCTATGCAGTGCGATTGAGTGATAAACTAGATTTTTTTAAATTTAATTTTTTCGTTGAGACAACGACGTCTTTTTCGACGGTGGATTGGCGAGAATCAAGTGGAAGAGGGGCGTCAAGAGCGTTCTGAAAATTTATCTTTAATTAAGTTCTGATGAATTAATGGCCGCTTTTGTGAGCGTATCGAAAATCGACTTGTTTGCTTTTCTACCTCATGAGTGTTTTTGTAGCGCCGCTGGTTTTAATTTCAAGCGAACTACGAAACCTTACCTTAACCTTTAAGGTTTCGGGTGGCGAAGTAGTTTCTGAAATATTTTCTTAATACGAATTTGAATTTTAGAGACGTGGCCTCCATACGACAGGTGTCTTATATTTGCTATATACCAAAATGTAAAAGACTACAACGACCTTCGTAATGCTCTTTGATTTATGTCAAATTTTATAAACATGGAAGTGAATTGCGGACATTTAAACATGAAAGGTGCCAAACCATAATTTACCAAGCTTAAAAAAATAATAATCAACGTTTTACGCTGTTAAAACGAAATGTACCGTTATTGTAACTGCTTCGTGTTTTTCGAATTACCCAATTAGAATTGCGGTATCATCCTACGCCCATTTGACGGTTGGGCCATTCACAATATCGCCAGGGGAGCACATGTGCCCTCATTGGCTCATTTTGGGTACTTCGAACATTTTGACCCTGTTGAAAGATTTTGGCACCGTTCTACCGCATTGTGATATTGGTGGCACTCACATTTGATTGAGTGGTTTCTTCTTTCCTATGGAGGCGAATGGCCGGTGGTACCATTGTCGAGTTAACTGAAAGATTAGCTAACCGGGGGTTAACTTTAACCACAAGTTAAACTAAGGGGTTGTTAGGTTTTTGTTGCACCATTTTACCATAGGGATTTTTAACCCGAGGTACAGTAAACG
>JAQIXS010004678.1:0-14432 GCA_034700785.1 Rossiulus vilnensis
TAATCATTTCATTGGGTCTGAACAGACTGACGGCATAATACAAACATAACAGCATGCCATTTTCCAAGACATTTCCTATATTGGAAGATACAGTGGAATTTTTACATAAAAATGACCTATATGTTCTCCTGTTATGGCAGATTTCGAGTATCTAGTCAACAAATGTAAGAATAAACACCGGAAAAATAATGTCGCTGCCAATGGTGCATCATGAAACCTTTCTAAACCATCAATAATAAGATTGCAAATGCTCACCTGTGCAAGATACTTCTCTCTTCTTTCGAGAAATCGTTGGAAAACACCAAATCCCAGCTAACTGCTTCCGAGGCATATGCATGCATTATTTCCTTGGCCTTTTCAACAAATGGATTAGACGAAGAATTTAATCGGGGTAAATGTGCTGCACCCAGTCCTTCTCTACCACGCATATCAGCTGCTCTAAATCGCAGAAATAAAGTTAACTTTCATCTATTACGAGCAATATATGCCTGAATTCATTACAAACGAACTGTCATCTACACTTACTTAATGGGTTCGGCGATTCCTTCTTTTCCCGCTTTGCCCAAACCTCCTGATCCCGACCATCCCATCAGCCGTAAAAGTTTGTTTCCGATATTGTCGTCTGATATAGCCTGATCAACTATACCGTTACTTTTTCTATTTGGTTTTTCAAATTCCCCTTTTGTCACTTGTCTTCCTGGTACCACAGCATTATTCTTCTGTGAAGCATAACGAAAGACCAAATTTAATCCCAAGGTCAATTGTAGAAATGTTCATTACACAGCACATCTTCAATTGCGATAAGGGCTTCGATTAATTCCCTAGGCATAATAAATTTTAACGTATTACCAACGAAAATACAGTTAACTGTATTTATTGACAATTCTAATTAATGCAATCTAATTTTACAAGATCTAAACTGCAAGTAGGCATACTTTTTAGCTTAAAAGATGCAAGCTTTTTTCTACGCCTTAGTTAGATGAATTACTTTTGCATATTAATTCACATGATAGTATAGCAATAAAACTAATGAAAGGATCTATTACATTTTTGTCCGTTATTGGAATTAAATTACTGCTTGGTCAAAGGAAATCAACATATCCTATTAATTTCAAAAGCGGGTACCAATTCACACCCGTTGCAGGATGCGGACTTCTGAGAATTAAAATTGAGCTTAAACCTAGATAGAATTTGATTTCTTCTAACAACTACAAATGATAAGGAGAAAAAACAAAACTGAGATCAACAAGAGATGAGATCCATCTAAAAATGCAAAATGCCATCCTTAAGTTTAGAACTGTGTTAAAACTACTTACAACTAAAGTGTAGGCAACAGAACGCAGTAATTCCAAGGCAGCCTCAGCAGCTGTCTTTTTAGCCTCCACTTTTTTCTCACCAACACCCTCCCCTAGCACTACACCATCTATCTTGACGAGACACCTGACAAACAAAACTAGTTATGTCAAATTCAACGTCACGGCAGATAAAAAAAATAAAGCAAAACGTAAACCCTGAGTATCTCTAAGCATTAAATCCATTTGCAGCGATATTTTTTAAATCAAATAGGGTTCTGTGATGGTTTGAAACTCGGCTTGCTGAAAGCGAAAAAATTACAAATATGGTAGATTTCCATCACTGGCAATTTTTAAAATGTACAGTTAAGATTTCGTTATCATAAAAAAGTAGTAATACATTATAATCAAACAATTTAATAATAATGTTCTGAAAACCACCGTTCCATCACTTCTTTAAAACTTATTGGCATTCATGTTTGCATCATAAATAAAAAAAATGCAAGGATTTTCAAAAATAGTTAATAATTTATGCATATCGCTTTATTTATTTCCTTAAAAAATAAAATGGAATAAAATAAATGGAGGTGCTGACCTCCAACTACTCAGCTGTGCGTTTGTTGGACAGTTCACACAAGACTCACAGAATTCCATTCTATGACCGTTCAATTTACTTGACTCACGTAGAATTTCTAAGGGTGATGCATTGCCGCTTTGGAATATTATAAAAGTGTTAAATTTCATCCTGGCCATATCAAAATCTTCACGAGGAGGTAGCATTTGAAGGGGCTCAGGAGCTGCAATTGGATTATGATAAGTACTAAAATCCTGGTTTCATCAATGCCAAGAGCCAAACTCCAGTACACAATATACTTTTCAACAATCTTTTTTTTGGAATAATTCAGCTTTTAAACTGTGAACTCATGTGCTATCTCCTATGCATATCGCTTACCTAGAAGAGGATTTGAGGTGCACATAAAAATATTTTTTACATTACTTACATAAGACAACTAAATAATGAATTTTGATTTTTTACTTTAATTATCTGGCACACAAACTTTACTTTCAAGCGTACTTTTCTTGCTGTTTCTAGGAAAAAGTCTGATAATATACAGCCTCTGCAAGATAACCCTGACACCAATTCAGCCAGGCGCTTCAAGCGATTTTCCAAATGGACCATTATGTCAGAATTTTACCTGAAATGGTGGACGACCTGGACGTTAAATTTTGACTGGACATAACATCTGACACAGGTGGATTCTGTGGTCGATTGTAGTATGTACTTGTATAATAACTTTGTTGCATGGAATATTGGCTTTGAGGCTCGGTTTTTGAGGAACACGTCATTGGTGAGAGATCACCGCAAGGTTCACCACTGCTGCTCCTGCTGCTTGCAAAATACGATGAAGCTGTTGGTCTGTTTTTAGGTCGATTTGCATCTGCTGGCATTTCCCATCGTCCGCGTTTTTGTTTTTCAGGGTTGATGTCTTGTTCAGAAGCCAGATGCTTCTTGGCTAACAACAACAAAATTCTTGTAAACAATACAACAACATCATTGACTTCACTTACTCATAAATCATAAAAAATCCTAAGCATATTACAGGTTATCAATCAATAAGCAGGGAATTTTCGAGTTTTGACAATCCTATGACTTTTGAACCTCTATAAAGCATCTTATAAAATCACAAAACCTACAATAAAACTACAAAACGGACAAACCATGGACAAACAAGCAAACGTTAACCAAATAAAACACTGACAATGTTTAGTATTTAAATTCGGGTTTATCTCTCATAAACGTCATCGACATTATGAAAAGCGCTATTCAAAAATTAAGCAACTTCAAAGCATTTTTGTAAGCGCAACCTTACGTAAAATTATGAAAAACAGGGTTTTACAGTAACTCGTCTCAAATTTAGGTTACCAGAATTCAATACGAAAATGAACTGCAAACTCACTTAGTGCTGGGATACGTTTTTCATATATCTTTAACAATAATTTCTTTTTTAGGTACAGTATTTTAAAACAAAATAATAGTTACCTTTAACAAAGTTGATGCTTTGTTTCTGCCTCCTTTTTTCAAGGGCTGTTTCATCCAATCCAACAGCTAAAAGCCTTACTTGTTCCATGACTTTGGCTGGATAACTATGAAATAGAAGACAATTATGCGTCTTAAAATTGATGGGGATTACGGCTCGCATTTAGGAAACAATGGTTTCCATCATTCGTTCCGAAATAAAATAAAAAATCCCAACTACATAAGTTTACTACCTACCTGCATTGCAAGAATTCGATGTTTGCGTAGACTTGTGCCAAACAAACTAATTTTGCCTCAGGAATTTCGCCTTTGTGGGCCAGCATGAAATGCCTTCGCACTTCCCATTGATCATCGCTATCCCAATGATGACGATACTGCTCTACATCCCAATCAGTTTCAAACGACATCGCCAGTATTTTACTCCCTCTATCTTTGACAAAAATGGATCGTAACATGTTCATTTCATTAACAACAGTAGTAACACAGTAGTTATAACTTACCTTTTGTTAAATAGCTGTAAGCCTAACAACAGACGACCCTGGCTCAAATATCATATTCAGTGCTGCCAGATTGATCAGACAAATCCCACTTGGACAAATTTAGCAACAGAGCTAGATGATAAGGGGCAGTCCATAGATTACAAAACGCTATTTGAGGCGAGGGAATTTTTTTACACATTTTATTTAACTCCCCCCCACCCAACCAGTGCCACCGTCACATGTTACGCTTTGTAACAAAACGTAAACAATACCCCCTTAAATTACGTTACGCGTATCACCAACACCCCTTTACCTAATGAACATTTGCAAAATTTCGAAACATAAAATCACTGTATATACTAAACTTACTCGCAATTGTGGTTAAATAAGCATATATTCGTGATTAGATAATCAAATTAATCGCAGTGTGCGCAAAAAAAACCAACAACAACAACCGCAAGAAATTTTTGATAGTTCTGATTGTTTTCAAAAATGAAAATGAGAAATTGCGATCGAAGCCGAAAATATCTGGACAATAAAATTATTTCAACCTAGAAAAAAGCATATCGTGTCTGTGCCTTACAATGATTGTCAATAATGGTAGTTGTTCATAAATGTTCGGAAATTGGGGTTAAACTGGCGTTACCTTTTTAATTACTTTGAAATAATAATAATGTCCCAAAATCTATTGAATATCGTCAAGCACAATGACTTACAGTGTATGTGTCTCACTATTTGCAGTTTAAGACCTGATTTTGCGAAAAATGCTAGGCAAATGCAACTTTTTACCGATGACAGACAACGAAAAAGAACCTTGAAATTTATTCAAAAATAGTTGAAAGTTAAGTTAAAGCTTAAAATAATCGATAAATGCATGCTGAATATTTATTACCAACAAGTCATTTGTTCTAACCCACAATTATCATCAAAGTGGCAAATTACAACAACAACAAATTGCCTTTACATAAAATATTAGGAACAAGTAGCCAAACAACTGACCAGTGATGCGTCTTGGCTGAAATACAATTAGCCCATTTATTAGTTTTACAAATTCCTAGAAAATAAGCGCAGGAATATTAAATAAAACGCTGTACTTTATTTTAATTCTGCCGCCTCTAAAAAAAGATTTCAAACAACAACATTTGGCACAAGGCTTTCTAGATGGCGCTAGTAACTTGCAATGTGCACTGCTTAATCGCGCTAATTTCCAATAGGGTGGTTTAAACCCAAATTAGAAAAAAAACTTTAAACAAGATGTCAAAATGGTATATAAATCACGAAAAATTGTCACACATGAAAATTCAATTTCTCAGCTAAATCAGCCTATTAACTTGAATCCATGAATGTTGCCTGGAAAGAAAAAAAATCATTTCCAGGAATTAATTTATCATAGTTAACAACAACAGAGCAGATAATGGATAGTTATGCCGTACATGTATGTCGAGAAATACTTTTTTAAAGAAAATATTACAAGTTATTACAATTTTGTATGAAGCAAAATAAAACGTTTTTGCAAAGAAGAAATACATGTATTATACACGCTGTACCGATCCAAAGAAAATGATAAAAAATTATTAAATACAATGCAAAAATTTGCATAAAACTCCTTTGTATTTTATTCCTTAAATATGTATTTTTGGAAAATAGCAATATTTTTATCATTTTTTTTCAAGGGAATAACCAAACGCTATTTTAATGGCCAGTTATGGTCGATGATATGACGTCACACCAGAAAATCCATATGGCGTCTGCACTCGAAAAAAAAAGGTAGGCTATTTACTCATTGATATTTCGCAAATTATCCTCCGGGTTTAACCTGGAATTCTGAAGTAGGGGGTGGACTAACCCAATTCATTGCAGACACGAATTATAATGAGGTTATTCGGGTGGCTTTATTGACATTTATACTCTCAACAAAGGCTCTGCTGCTCCCTGTTTGTGTTTTTATACTGGTGACTCAAGCTCGATTTTCATTCAGTATGCGTAAATAAAATATTTGCTGACCATGCATGAGATAAAGTGTGAGCCTCTTCAGCCAAGGTGAAGAACCATCACCTAGGATTTTTCTTATTTACTACATTTAGGTTTATCACCTCTGGTATTGGGCAATGACCATCCCCCAAAACGTGGTGTTTATGGCAGAATTAAACGAGCGATAAGCTTAACAGCCATTTACGCTTTCATTAACCGAACAAAGTTAACCGAACAAAAACACACATTACTGAACCAAAACTCTCATGATAACAAAAAAAAGTGACCTGCATTTTTGGTTCTTTTACATTGCTTATTCGAAATAATCAATCAATGTATGCTTTTTAAATGATTCTTATGTAATTGAATATGTAATGAATGACACCCTGTAAATGCATATTTTATAGATTATTGCACAAATGAAATTACATCACCAAGACATATATCAAATTGACGTCCTTTTTAAAACTTTGTTTCAACAGAAGTCATAATAAAAAAGACCTAACTTTAATCATTTTTAATTAAAACAAACGTTTAAAAATATATCAGAAAATGTCTTTCCTTAAAGCGAATTATTTGACATCATTGCTTATTGCAAATTGGGAGCCCCATTATTGACCGGTCTGTGATTGAGGTTCACAAAGGTCACAGGTTTTATCCAAATGCTATGACGTCACCCTGGCTGCTCGCACTTTTCGAGTTTCAACAGTGCTGACCCTGTTGGTAACCTACATGCATAAAATATATGCTTTCGTAAGTGGGCATGTACATGCATAGTATATAACGCTACAAAACCCTAATGCATCATTTTTTAAAGATAAATGGCTTGACCTTACTGACCAGCTGCCTTGTTTTTTCTGTAGTAGCCAAATGTCAGCTGGAATTATTAAGCTGAACAATTTGGCTAGAACAGTAGTATTACGGCTGGGGATACATATATACAATATATGCTAGCTATACTCGTTATCAGGCACGTAACATGCTCATACTGGCCATTATGGTTTATTATTTGTCAACAAATTTGTTATTCATTCGCCATCTGAGCATCAGTCTGTTTAAACAGCAGTTTATAGGACATGCAAAAAAGTACGGTTGGAGCCAATTTAGAGCACAACCATAAAATGCTGAGTGAAAATTTACATCTTTAACTTACATCGCACACGAGGCCTCATGAAAACTAACTACTGGGTGTCCCCAGGAAAAAACGTTTCGGACGCTCTGAAGAATTTTACGATGTTTCATTTTTTTCATGGTTTTTAAAATGTTTTGCATCATTTCAATAGGATAAACAACAAGATTCGTTCATTCAGATTTAAGCCTGCAAATTACGACATCATTGTCATTAAAACATGAACGACGTAGGCCTATGTTCCCACTCTCAAATTCTTCAAAATAACAATGTCCCCTTACAACTATTTAACCTTTTTTAAAATAACATTTTGCCTTAAAATATAATTAAATACTACAAGTATTGAAACTCGACATCAAAAGAACTAACATTGTGTAATTAATTTATTAAAAAATGATAGCTCAGCAACACGAGGATCAGCAATTTTCAAAATTATTCATTATGCAGTTTAACGAGCAGTACATCTATTCTCTGTTGCACCAATGTGCGCATTGCCACAATTATGCAGCCAACATCATTAGCATATGTGAATTGTAGGGCTGCTGACCTCACCCTCCCAAACGCCCAACATAAAGAGGTCATCCTGCAGTTTCATGCATACATCAGTTCCAGTAGGTGTGTTTGGTTTTTTTAACTCTTGATATCACAACCATGACGTGCTCGATTGCGATTCTAGTTAGTCACTTCCCAAAACCTTCGGTTGAATTAAGCCTAGTGGGTTCAGTTTTTCCTTGAATTTCAGCCCGGATGCTCCGCTCGACTACCTGCCCATTTTCCCCCGTGGCCAGTCCCCCAGGTCGCTCCCCACCTGCTATTTTCCCCTTGACGCTGCCCTCTACCTCCGGTTTCCCCTTCGTCCAGTTGTTTCCCTTTCGCCGAATCGGCCGATGGGGGCGCCACCGTCGACCTTTTCAAATTTTTCCTCCAGAGAGGATTGTCCACCACAACTATTTCACCAGAGTTGGTAACGGTTAGTGCCTCTGTTCTGTGGAGTGCATTTTTGTGCCCGATTTCAAATGCTCATGCTGGGACTATAACGTTTGGCAGGATTTTTCAACTTTTCATTGGATTTTACTTAATTACGCACTTGTTTTAAGACCGGCCATCTTCACCAGCTGGAAAATGCTCTTAAGAGGTTTCACGGCTTTACTTTTGTTCACAGGTAAGCCTAATTGCAATTTTTGTTTATTTTAATGCTGTAGTTCGTGAATAGGCATGCGTTGAAGCTCTTGCAAATATTTGTACATCCAGTGCTTCTTTGCTGATGGTTCATTTTGATGGAAATTCTGGAAATTGATTTCTCAGGGCCTTAGTTGTAATCGGAGTTTATTAGATGGACGTTCATTGTGCTCGGATGTGCAGAGGGTCAAAGACACTAGAAACCCTGTGTCGGTAATGATAATTTTACAGATCAGCTCCCCCGTATAAGCGATGCATATATGCGAAATTTTGCAATTGTTAAATTATTCAAAATGTTATATTCGCTTGTTGTGAAAAGTTTAAAACGTACATTCCAACGTTAACAGGCAGTACATTTTCTTTTTTTTTAATTCTATTTTTTATGAGATTTTACGTCTTTTGAACAGATTAACAGCCGGTTTTTCTAAATAAGGAAAAATTCCGAAATATTTTTTAGCAGTAGCATCAGATTTGTGAGTTTTCAAAAATAATCAGTAATTTTTTGTAACAATTATGATTATCCAGATATGCGAGCTTAGACAGCTTTTGCTATTTCGAATATGCTATTAAGTTTACTCTATATAGGACTAAAACATACCTGATGGCAAGGATAAAATTTGATGAAATCAAGCCTACTCTAGTGGAATTTCAGAATTTTAATCCTTAACTAGTAAGTGCAGGCCTTCATAAACGCCTGAAAATATCAATTGGGCCAAGGCTTATCGTGATTTCGTGAGTTTTTAAAAGTCGAAATTATCTTCGCATTTTTTTCTTCTCATAGTTAATTCCCCTATTTTTGAAATTGACTTGTTCTATAATTTTCTAACTTTACCCTTTTCGTGTACTTATCGGCTTTAGCTTCATTGCTTGACTGCATGCATGTAGGCTTACGTCCTTAAAATAATTGTTACTGTTTTTCTCGCATTTCATACTAATACTGTGGTTTTCACATGCTTTTCGCCCCTTTTGAATGCCCCATTGTATTTCAAATTAACCTGGTTTTATTTTTTGGAGAAAAAGGGAGGGTGTGGGACAGTTAGGGGATGAATCCATTGTGCTTTCAAAAATTTCAATAGGCACTCATGTATTTAGGTCTGCCATCTTCGCCGAAAATCCGTTAATACTCAGCTTCAAGCATTGACCAGTATTTTCCCAACAGTCCTAACTAACCAATGAGGAGATGAGAAATTCCTAACATTTTTGAATTCTTGAATGGTCATTTGCACTTAATTTCAAGTCTCCGATTAAACTTCGGTTTCCATTCATCAATCAGGATGTCCACTAGGCTGATTACGACTAAGTAGATAACCTATGATTATGAATTTGTTTTTGGTTGCAAAACAAAATATCTGATAGCAAAGTACAAGTCCCTTAAAGTTAATAATTAAATTTTAATTATTTGTATTATTTAGAATTTATACTTTTTAAAGATCCAAAACGATGAATCCGTGATAAAACTAATGTGTTTTCTGGCATTCTCATTTATCCGGAGTACACGAACATTCTTAGAGCGGTGGGTTTTCGTCATTATACCCATGGTGGGGGAAATATCAAAACCATATTGGGTGAAATATGGTTTTAATGGCAAGTTAGTTTTCTAGCCGTTAGTCAAAGCATTTTTCGCCTATCTGGTAGCACTCGAGGAGGCCTTGTTAAGTGCTTGAAAGTAAAAGAAATTCAAATTTAAAGCGGACTATGAACACGGGTACCACCGAGGTACCGGTGAGTTGAGGTCATCCTCTTTTTGAGAGGGGAAAAAAAAGTAAACCTTGAGGGGCCAAGCCCTACAACGACAGGTTTTACCTCTGCTTTCACCTCTCTTGAATACCTGAAATGATAGGAACAGGTTTTTCTTATTTTTCCAGCCCAGTCTACTCTTACTCATGGCTTATAAATGCAGCCAGTTGCCCCTAAAGCTCCCTACTTGTAGTTCCCCCTGAGAAATTCCGCCATGGTCGCATTCACCCTAAAAACCGTTTCACTTCCCCATTTGGCAAAATGCACCTTTGCGGCCTTTTCAAAATATTTCCCCTTGTCAAGTCGTGCGTAGCGCCGTTTTAGCCCTGAAATTTATTGTTGGAGCTTGACAACAAAATGTGAACGCTGAACTTGTATTAAAAAGAGGTCGCACTAACCAAATCTTTGAAAAAATACGTATTGTTCGGCCATTGTTAAGAGGTTTCAGACGAGTGAATGGCGGCATCCGAAAATGCGATGCCCAAAATAAAAATACGCACCTATGGGAACAAGTTTAGCCGCTCGGATTACCTCAAAAGTTCACGTTTTACAAATACATTAAAGAAACCTCAGACGCAAGAAATTAAAATGCAAAAAAAAAGAAAAAGAAAATGCGAGTATTTTTTTGTGAAAAAAAAATTCAGGAAATTCGACGTGAGCGGTAAATAACAATAGTTATAAGTCGCGTTTGTCAACTTGGCATTCAGCTTTTATTATTTGGCGATAAGAGGTGACATACACCCCCAAAATGGTCAATTTCTTACAGTATTTTTTTTTTTGGAGAATGCATATGACACCGGGTCACCAGCCTAATCGAAACTGTTTACTATTTTTTATGATTTTAAACATTATAAACAGAAAACGAAATAAGCACGATTATAACATCGAACGTTTTTAGTAATCATTAAAATATTTAAACCAATTTGCTTGCTGAATTTCGGCATCTCTGAACAAAATTGCAGTAATGCATTAGCAATAATAATTTTGTTTCTAGACATGTAGAACAATTTATTTTAATGAACACAAATATGTTTCTTGTAATTCTTTCCTTCGTTTATTAAAGCAAAAATACAATTTTAAAATAAACCCAGAAGTTAAATTTGTTCAAATTGAACTTCAATAAGCTTTTTACAAAATAAATTGAAAATTTGACGCTTTGCCAAGTAGTAACAGACTCGATAAAAGTTTCATTTTTTAAACAGCTCGTTGGTTTCATGATGGAGGCCTGCCCGTTTGCATTAATAGAAATCATCTCCTGCAATTAAATTCAAGGCGTGTCATTTGGATTAGTCAGTGCTTCCTGGTACCTGTCACAAGTGTAGGGTGTGTCCACAATCTCACAGAAGCCATTCCCAAATACAAGAAAAAAATAGTTTAACAATAGTCTAAGAAGTTGAAAACTACTTGTGAATCACTATTGGAATCAAGGATGGCTGCTAGTTCTACTGAATAGTAAAATTACTATTAAATAGTGCCTTACTCAATAATGAGTCATGAAAATGGGTATTCTTCTGTATGTGTGACAAAATATCCGTCTTATTGCTACAGTTTTATGTATTTTTGAGTCATGCGGAAATCCTGAAAACGTAATTGGTGAATAATTGAAATAATGCAAATACCAGTCCACTTATTCATTAAATATATCAAAAATTGTTTTAATTTATTCAATAAAATAATTCCTACCTGAGATTTCAATAGATTTCGTTAAAAACCCTTTTTACTCCATTATTAACGAATTTAAAAGTGACTAACAATCAATGTTATTTTTTTATGAATTATCATCTTATAGGAGGAGGTGAAGAAAGCGAATTTCAGTTATATTTAATTTATCAAAGCGCCAATGTTTCAAATGCACTTGCAATTGGGTTAAGATACAAAATAATGTATTTGCATTAATAGGTATCATCACTGAGCTGGCCATCAGAGACGTCACAATAGGCTATTAATGCCGTTTTTGACTGTGACACGAATCCGGCCACGAAATCGAAATATAAACCAGTTTTGATATTTGGTGAATTTGCGTTAGAGATAATGACTGTTATTTTCTAGTTGCATTTAAAGATGGAGTCATTTACTTCATAAGCACTTTATTTTAATGGTCAGTGATTATGACTTTTCATTACATAAAAATGCTAAATCCACTTATTTGTGTCGAAAGACACGCGCCTCATGTCTTACGAATGTTTTGAGCGTTTTAAATACTGGTTATAACGAGGATGTTATTTTGGTATTTATTCGGGGTAGGTTTAATCTCCCCCGGAACGAAGGTCGCGACTTCCTAACACAAAAAAAAATGGTTTTCCTTTAGATTCTGCTATACCTTTATACATTAATTAATTATTCGAAGGATATCACGGTCTCCGTATTTCCTGTTTAAAACTGGCTTGTGTTCAAACGTTCGTTTATTGCGGCGTTATTTGGCGAGTATTAGACGTTTAATGAAATTCAATTTTTTTCCCTTCTACGGTATCAGCGCCATCTGTGATGCCCTCCTGGCAACACAAGCTATTTTCAATATTTACATATTACATACTAATTTCACATTTACATTCAAAAAGTACGTGCTCAGCATACACGTACAAGTAGCACTATTTTAAATATAAATGTGTTACTAACATATACAAATTTCAAAATATAAATTTGTCAAATGATTTGTAGGATCATTTTATACGAGAAACTAAGAAGCCCTTCTCTCGCTACAGTGTCGAATCTAGAGCAGTTTCCGAAATAGTTCAGAAGTAGTGAAGTTTCAGTATGAATCCTTTAAACTGCTTCGAAATTTTTTTTTATGTGCACAAGTGATAATTTCTGCGTGAACAAAGATCTGCTTAAAACTTTCTATTACATGTAGATAGATAGTCATGGTTGTCTTTTGATATGTTTAGTCTGAAGCCTCAGCTGACCAAGACTTAATTAATTGCCTTTTATTGATCGCCCGAAACCGTCAATGATACAGCCTTATAAATGCACCGCCAACAGATGGTGATGTGAATGAACTGGCATATAATCATGGTGAACATAGCTCGTAATTAATCGACAAATGCAAAACAATCAAAAATTCCCTCCGCATCGTGCCCAGCAACGAAATGTCCACGCCAAAATAAGAAGGGGCTCGAAAGGCAAATGCTTCAAACAATGGTATGAAAACCCTGCAATTTCACATATTGATAGGGTGAATTGAACCGCATTTCGTGGATGCAGGCCAATCTTTTAAAACAATAGGTGAAATTATGAGGAAGGTTTTTGAAATGGAAAACAACTTCGGTTTCATTTGAACTTTTGCGTCAGCTGAGCGGCTGAGCCTAACATTTGGTTTCAATGGCCATCGGTGAGGTGAGGCTTTTTGGGTGATATGTTGTTAGTTTATTTCGAATGTGGGTTGCTGCGATGATTCAAAGCTGTTTTATTACGTTGGTATTAGGTATTGAAATTTTATACGAAATTCGATTATGTAGTTAGGCGTAAATCCGACCTGGAGTTTAGCTGAAGGTTACAAGAGGCGTCATTCGTTCTTAAAAAAAATTAATGGATTAAAACGTGAAACTCAGATATACAAGGTGTCCGCATTGATTTGCCCTACTGTAGACTATTCCATGTATATTTGTTGAGGTTTATTTTGAAATAAGTTATTTAGGGCAAACTTCAGGGTAATTTAACCTCTACGATTCACACCAGTATCGTTTAGGTCGTTAAATTTGTTTTACAGGACCCCACTGAAATCATATTCAATTGCCATTTAATTTAATTAACAGTAATATGCCAATTTTTACTGAAACAATAATACTCAAACGAAGGAAACGGTTAAATTTTTTTTCAAAAATGTTATTCACACCAACATTATTTCTAATACAAGTTCACGTTGTATGCCGTATATGAGAAAGAATGATTCATCAATGAAGGATTCAGCAAACTAGGCGTTAAATTATTTAAGGAAAAATAATAAGTTTTGCATACATGCATGTCTAGAGATGTACTGAACTTTAGGACACGCCTGTCTGAAATCCTTGTATTGCAGTAGGTGGACACTTACACGGTGTCCATAAAATTATCACAATCGCGTTAAGAGGGTTATAAACCCTATTTTCAAAATAGAAAAAAATGACCAATTATTCACACCTCGTGTTTCTGCAAAGGTTTGCGAAATACTTATATTTTCGTTATTTTTTTAGTAAGTAGGCTCTGATAAGAAAGTACGTTAATACTTAATATGGGAAATAATAAAGCTACTTAGCTTTTAATTATTTATAAATATTTAAAACTTTCAATAAATGTTAAAACATACTCGGTATTCGATGAATCAAATATCGTCGGTATTTCCTGAAAGTATGTATCAGTTAAAATATGAAAAATGTTTACATACCGTACTTTTTTATTGTGTAATGTTGTTTATTTTTTAATTTGTGTGAACTTCTCATAAAGTTTAGATGCTAATGATCTACCATATGCACATGTACATAAATAAATACAGATAATAATACTTTCCTAACATTTATGAAGCATGCAGTTATTACGTGTACATGCAAAATGAAGATATAACTAATGATGTGCATAACGTTTCTTGATGTTATGTAGTTCTAACCGTTCTAGGTAGATCAATTTTTGCTAAT
>JAQIXS010004679.1:0-14432 GCA_034700785.1 Rossiulus vilnensis
CCCTCTGGACATCGTACAGTCAGTGCAACCAGTTCCATCGTCCCAAGCCGCAATTCACAACGGAGTGCTTACAGACAAAAGTTACTTCAAGCCAAACTGAAACAGGCAGAAGCAGCTGCCAAACTGAAACAGGCAGAAGCAGAAGCAGCAGCAGCTGTCAAACGTGCAGAAACTGAATCAAGACTGGCTCTGGAAAGAGTAGAGAGTCAACGGGTTATCGATGAACTAAGATCAGAACTAGAAAAGGAACAAATTGAAGAGGAATTCCGTTCAGAAGTTGGATCAAACAGGAGCCGTGCTGTCAGCGACGTGAGTAAAACCCGGATCGAAAATTGGGTAGATCAACAGCGACTGATCAACAATTTTGATGCACCGGAAACTTTGGCAGCACAAACTACAGGTACAGCGGTACCAGAAATGACTTTATTGCCTGCTTCTGCAACTGCCACCTCAGGAATGAATCCTGCTTCATTTGCTCTGTGTGGAACGGCACCATCACTTGGAATTTCATCTATCCCAGATGCTGCATTACCACAGAACATTGCTCAACAGACTTTGCCACTTCCTACTACAAGAGCTACTGCACCCTTTACGAATTTGATAATTGCATCATGCCTTGGACCTGCACCCGGATTAACCTACGCAAGAAATGTGTTCAACCAACCAAGCCGACTGATTGGACCCACTGCGGTTTAGTCTGCAGTACTACCCTCAAGCCTACCTACTGCTACAAAGGTGAATCTGGAAGGTGCAACAGAGAGATTTATTACAAGGCAAACTATTGGCAAAGAATTACTAAATTTTAGTGGTAATGCAGAGGATTGGCCCATCTTCATCAGTCAGTACCGCTCGTCGACAGAACTGTGTGGATTTTCACCAGAAGAAAATACGATGCGTTTACAGAAGTGCTTACAAGGGAAAGCCAATACTGTGTCAAAATGCTTCTGATTAACCTAAAAATGTGGAGATGGCAATGAAGACCCTGGAAAGAAGATTTGGCCGACCGCAATTTATCGTCGAGGCTTTTATGGAAAAAGTCAAGAATGCTCCTTCTCCCAGTGAAGACAATTACGAGTCTGTGATGAACTATGCAGTTTTGGTGTCCAACCTGGTAGCAACGATTGAATCCCTGAACTGTCTGGAGCATCTAGTGAACCCATCATTAGTGAGGGATTTAGAAGTTAAACTGCCACATCCGCTAAAGTACCGTTGGGCTCAACACCAAATTGCAAAACGTATTGGAATCTTCCCAACAGTGAAGGACTTTGCCCTGTGGATGGATGATGAAGCAGAAATAGCTTGCAGAAATTACCATCCAAGGACGACAGAAATAAAAACAGAAAAACGAGAACATCACAAGACGGAGAAGATCTATGTCAACACCACGGATGAAGTGAAGCGTACTGAGTGTGCCTACTGCAAAAAAGATGGTCACAGATTTCTTGACTGCTACTCCTTTAAGAAGATTACTCCTGAATCCCGACTACAGTGGGTGAAAGAAACCAGACGATGTTTTTCATGCCTGAGTATGAAACACCGGTCATCAGATTGCGAAAAGAAGACCAAGTGCCCAGTTAGAGGATGCCATTACAGACATCATCAGCTAATCCACACCGATGATGTTGGAGTGATCAAGGAAGGATTACGGAAAGAAACTGAAAAGTACAAGACTTTTAATGCAGAAGCTAAAGAATTCTCTGGATTATTACATCTAAAAGGTCAAGATAAAGTCCTCTTGAGCATCCTTAATGTGACCCTCAGCTATAAAGGAAAACAAATTATTACCTGTGCACTACTCAATGAAGGATCTACTGTGACACTAATTGATGATGAAGTTGCCAACCAACTTCAATTGAAAGGCAATCGTGATCCTCTACGCATGAAGTGGACGAATTCAGTGGCTCAAGAAGACACGACCTCACAACGAGTCAAGGTCTAAATTTGTAGTGCCGAAGGCGGAAAACGATTTCTACTAACAGATGTCCGCACAACAAAAAATTAAAACTTACTGGAGCAAGTAGTGAAACAAGATAAACTTCTGCAGAAATGGAGTCATCTACCGAAGATCTCCTTTGCCAACAGAAGTATGCGGCCAGCAATACTTATTGGACAGGAAAATGCTGCTCTAATTGTGGCCAGAGAAGTTAAAGAAGGATCATCGAACGCTCCAATCGCTACTTGCACTGAACTTGGTTGGGTGATTAGAGGCAATCTTCCAACAAAGGTACAAGTGAATTCCCTGACCCTGCATTGCCATGAAGAACAGTGCATCGATCCATTGCACGAACTAATAAAGAGGTCCTTCACTACTGAGAGTTTTGGTGTCAGGATTACCGAGGAAGTGACCAGTCGTTGCGAAGAGAGATGGGAAACAGGTCTACTGTAGAAGCAGCCCGATTGTTCTCTTCCTGAGAGCAAAACTAATGCCACGAAACGGCTTCGAAGTATTGAAAGCTGAATGGATTGAGTCCCAGACTTTGCAGAAAAGTATAGTGCACAAGTACAAGGCTTCGTGGATAAAGGTTATGCAAGCAAACTAACACCTGAAGAAGCTGAACCGGAAGGACTACGCACCTGGTACTTGCCACACTTTGCAGCAATAAATCCAAATAAACCTGGAAAGATACGACTGGTATTCGATGCTGCGGCAAAGTCTAAATACACAAGCCTAAATGATTCTTTGATGACTGGTTTAGACCTCCTAAACTCCCTGCCAGGCATTCTCTTCAAATTTCGAGAAGGAAGAGTGGCTTTTACTGGCGACATTAAAGAAATGATCCTGCAAATCAAAATGAGGAAGGAAGATGCTGCTAGTCAAATATTTTTGTGAAGAGGCATGGATCGAGACCGTTCCTCTGATGTGTTAGAGATGGAAGTAGTGATGTTTGGATCTGCATCGTCCCCATACACCGCTCAGTAGACAAAGAACAAGAATGCCAGGGAATTTTACGATGAATTTCCACAAGCTGTTAAAGCCAATTTGGAAAGACACTACATGGACAATTACTTGGAAAGTGCAGAGACCACTTTAGAAGCTATCAAACTCCTTTCGGATGTCAAGGAAGTTCATCTATGTGGCAGATTTGAGATTAGCAAATAGCTTAGCAATTCACCTGAAGTTTTAAAAGCCACTGTGAATGCTACAGAACTAAAAATTAAAACTAGCAAAGACTTAGGGTCACGAAGTGAGACTACGGAAAAGGTCTTAGGAATACAGTAATTCCCTCACTCAGACAACTTGTCGATACCTCGCCTCGAGCTGCAAGGAGCAGTAATTGCTGCCCATTTAGCGGAAACTGTGCGACAACAACATCGAATCAAACCAAGCAGCACACATTTTTGGACAGACTCATGGACAGTTCTATATTTTATTTGCTCGAAAACAAGGGCTTTTAAGCAATTTGTTGCTTACCGCATTGGAGAATTTATTAAAACTACAGATGTCACCCAATGGCATTGGGTACCTACAAAAGAAAATGTAGCAGATGATGCCACTCGCAGTGAAAAAAATTGTGATTTCTCCAAGAGCAGCCGTTAATGGAATGGACCACCTTTCTTTAAGGCTGAGAAGAAAAATTGATATAAGTGACTGAGGAACACTTAGAGACAGATGATGTGATTGTGTTTGCCGGATGTACAACTGTGGGCAATTTGACCTACCTTCCGAGCAAAGAAAGATTAGACAGCTTGCGCCTGATAAGATCGACAGCCTGGATGTTAAGATTCATTAACAATTGCAGAAATAAGGTGAAGATGACATCCAAACTAACTTCATTAGAGATAAATGCGGCTAAAAGAACGTGGATCAAACTTTGCCAGTCAGAATCCTATGGAGAGGAATTAGAGTTGCTACGGAGAAGAGCCCAAATTCCAAAGAAAAGTCGACTTATCATGTTGACACCGATGTTGGATAAAGATGGCATTATGCGCATTTCAGAAAGACTTAAAAGATCACCTGAATTAAATGAGGATTGCCCACATCCCATTGTTTTTGACCCAAAGCATGAGTACACAAGGCGATTCCTGGACTACTTGCATAAAAAGTCTAATCACATGGGTACAGATCAGCACTTAGAAAAATATTGTACAACTGTCAGCACTGCAAAATCAAGAGAGCCTTTCCAACTACACCTGTGATGGCACCATTACCTGATTTCCGAGTCACTCGACAAGCACGGCTATTCACTTAAACAGGAATGGATTACTTTGGCCCATTAGAAGTCACCGTTGGTCGTCATCACGAGAAACGATATGGTGTCCTTTTTACCTGTCTGGCGGTCCGAGCCTTTCATCTAGAAATTTCTGGATTACTCTCTACCGATTCCACAATTGTAGCCTTAAGAAGATTTATATGTCAAAGAAGACATCCCTGCGAGATCTTCTTGTACAACGGAACCAATCTTAGAAGTGCTGACACAGAGATAAAGAAAGCTTTTAAAAGAATTTGAGTTGTCTAAGATCAACAAAGAAATGGTCATACAAGGGATCAATTGGCATTTAATTCCACCTGGTGCACCTCATATGGAAGGTTGCTGGAAAAGACTGGGTCGCTCAATAAAGACCGCTTTTAAGACTACACTTAAAGAAAAAGAGCACCTAAAGAAGAGATTTTGCAGACTTTATTAACAGAAGCAGAGAACTCTGTTAACACTCATCCTTTGACCTATGTTTCCAGTCATCCTAGTGATCCAGAATGCCTGACACCTAATCATTTTTTAATTGGATCCTCTGGTGCAAATCAACCACCTGGCAAGTTCGACAACAGTGACCTGAGTCTGCGTAAGAAATGGAGAGTAGCCCAAAGACTTGCAGACATGTTTTGGAGCCGTTGGATAAAAGAATACTTGCCTACCCTCGTCTGTGGCAACAAGTGGTTGACTAAAACTAACAACATTAAAGTTGGAGACATTGGAATTCTGGTTGACACAACCTTACCAAGGAACTGTTGGCCCAAAGGAGAAGTCATCAACATTTACCCTGGCAAAGATGGACAAACTCGTGTGGTTGACTTTAGAACAGCAACAGGAACTTACCGCCGACCCACAACCAAGATAGCCATCTTTGATGCAAGGCATTAAGATGAAAACACAGACGGTTTTCATCGGAGGGGAGGATGTTGGAAAACATTAATTTTAGATTTGTTTGAGGTTGCATGTGCTGGCCCTGGCTCTTTGGCTCATGGCAGAGCACATGCTTTGGATTTACCTGGCATGCACATGCAGCATTCTAAAACGGATTCTTTTTGGTTTTGAAACTGAATTGTGTTCTTTTTGTTCAGTATTGACTTTTGCTCTATTCAAGTTCAATTAAACTATTTTACTGCTGCCGAATTCACTTGCAATTAATTAAAAGAAGGTCAAAGAAGAAACAAAACGGAATTGCTAAAGTCTAGCAAGAGTTATTGACAACATCTACGCTTACTTTTAAGTTGATAAGTTAAAACTTGACATTAATTATCTTAAGAGGCAAACACCTATAAAAACTTGCAAATTTGATAGATATTCGCTAACTTTTTAGTTGATAAGTTAAAACTTAACCTTAAGGATCTTAAGAAAAAAACACCTTAAATACTTGTAAATTTGATAGATATATGCTTACTTTTGAATTAATAAGTTTAAACTTAACCCTAAGGATTTCACGAGAAAAACACTTGAAAAAACTTGTAAATTTGATAGATCTCTGCTAACTTTTAAGTTGATAAGCTAAAACTTAACTTTAAGTATCTGGAAAAGGAAACACCTATAAAAACTTGTAAATTTAATAGATCTGTGCTAACTTTTAAGTTAATGAGCAAAAACTTAAACTTAAGGATCTAGAAAGAAAAACACCTGAAAAGGCTTGTAAATTCGATATATCTATGCTTGTTTTTAAGTTAATGAGCTAAAACTTAAACGTGAGGATCTCGAGAGGCTAACACCTAAAAAACTTGTAAATTCGATAGATGTACGCTAACTTTTGAGATAATAAGATAAAACTTAACCCTTAGGATCTCAAAAGGGTCTATTATGGTTCGATACAGCAATTTTAGTAGAGATGACATGTGGAATATTTACTTTACATGAGTATTTTTGTTTTTTTCTTAAGTTAACTTTATCCTTATTAACTGTCTAGCTTACCCTTGTTGATTTTAAATTTACTGCAAATATTACGATGATAAACCTTACCATAATTCCTTCCATCTACATAAGGTTAACATTTGTCCACGTTTATTTCTGGATCGTTATAATTGCAATAGATAATTCTGGATACAATTTTGTGGATATTGGGGGTAAATGTCTTCATTCTAGATACAAGAAGGTAATGCCCTAATTTCCTTTTTGGGATGCCTCATTTCTAAAGTGCCCTGACTATTTTTTAATCTGGCGGTGCGTTATTTTCTAATTATGGTGGTATTTTTAACCCTTGATTAGAAGGTTTATTTCCTGTTCTAAGATATCAGTGATGTTTTCCCTATATTATTTTTATTACTGTTGTTTTATTACTGTCACTTATATACTTTTCTCTTATGTGGGTTGTGTACGGCACTTTGCATTTGGTTGTGGTTGCATTATGATGGGCTATGAGATAGCCATTATAGACTTTGCCATTGTTGTCAACAGATCATCTTTATTAATGTTAACTGGTTTAATGTCTTGCGGTTGTGAAGTATGGTTTTCATTATGTAGTAGCTGTACGTTTAGAATGGGAAAATATTGAGCAGTGGGAAGTGTTGGGTTGGGGTGAGTTTGGGTGGTCGCCTGATTAGTTTAGTCCTGCTGTTGTGGAATTGTGGGTCCAGAAGTTGTAACTGCATCGCTTATTGTGAGTGGTGTTTTTGTCCCTAATTTGGTAAGTACTGGGTTGTAGGCCGTTGGTATGTTGCCTCGCTCCCTGTCGATGTTGATTGCGGTTTCATTAGTGAGTATAGCGAGAATTTTTCAGGTTAAGAGCTCTAAACCTAGAATCTTTGTGTAAGATTCTGTGGTGTTTGAAGTGGAACTTGTGGGTTCATTTTTGAAAAATGTGAAGGGCCATTAAGCTATTAGGGTCAGTGTATTTCATTCATAACTTGTAATTCGAAAACTGTTTTTTAGCCTGTTGAATGTTCTGCCTATGTAAACCTTGTTGCAGGTGAAACATTTCATTTCATACACTACGTTGCTAAGTTTAAGTAGTATATACTGGTCTTTTTAATTTGGTAGAAGTAAGTGTACTGTTTTTGTACATTTTGGGGCTAATCTAACGTTAAAACCATTTAACTTCTGTTTGAGTGTCTGGAAAGATGTTTTGTGATAGGGAAGTGGCATCCATTACTTTTATGTATTTTCGGGGGGAGCAGTGAGGCCTTCTCTAAATTTTGCTTTGGTTTTGTAAAGAACTTTTGCTAAGAATTTTTAAGGGTAATTGTTGCTGCGAAGGGACCGAATAACTGACTTACAATGTAATGATAGTGATATCAACTTCTCAAACTGATATTTTTAAATGTATATAGTTAATCAGTTAAACTAAATGTCATGCAAAAAACGTTTCGATTATCGCAATGTGACCTTATTGTTTGTAAATATTTTAAACCTGATGATGCCATAATTTTGACGGCAAAATGTTGCTAATAAAAAATGGTTCCACTGACTGTGAATTTCCTTGTAAATCAGATAGATCAACGCTTACTTTTCAGTTAATAAGGTAAAACTTAACTTTAATGATCTAACGAGAAAAACATTGAAAAAAACTTTTAAATTTTATAGATATATGCTAACTTTGACTTAATAAGCTAAAACTTAACCCTTAGGATCTTGTTAGGTAAAAACCTAAAAAAACTTGTAAATTTGATAGATTTACTGTAACTGTTAAGTTGATTTGCGAAAACTTAGCCATAAGGATCTTAAAAAAACACCTAAAAATTTATAAATTTGCTTGATCTACGCAAACTTCTAAGTGGTTGAGCTAAAACTTAACCCTAAGGATCTTCAAAGTAAAACACCTAAATAAACTTGTAACTTCGATATATCTATGCCAAAAGTTGATTCTTAGAATCTCGAAAAGAAAACACCTAAAGAACTTTTAAATTAAAAAGATCTATGCTAACTTATAAGTTAATGAGCTAAAACTTAACTTTAAGAATCTCAAGAGTGAAACATCTAAGAAAACTTGTAAATTTGATAGATCTACACAAACGTTTAAGTTGATAAGCAAAAACCTAACCCAAAGAATCTTGAAAGGAAAACACATAAAAAAACTTGTAAATTGGATAGATCTACGCTAACTTGTAAGTTAATAAGCATAAACTTAACCCAAAGGATCTCGAAAGGAAGACAATTGAAAAAACTTGTATATTTGATTAATCAACGCTAACTTGTGGGTTGATAAGCAAAAACTTAACCCAAAGGATCCAGAGAGAGAAACACCTAAAACCACTTGTTTATTCGATCAAAGACTAACTTTTTAGTTGATAAGTTAAACTCTTACCCTAAGGATCTCGTAAATTAAACACCTAAAAAAATTGTTAATTGAATAGATTTACGCTAACTTTTGAGTTCATTAGCAAAAACTTAGCCCTAAGGATTTTGAACAGGAATTTCCTGCAAAAACTTGTAAATTCGATAGATCTATGCTAACTTTAGAGTTAATAATCTAAAACTTAAACCTAAAGATCTCGAAAAGAAAACAAATAAACAACCTTGTAATTTCAATAGATCTACACAAACTTATGAGTTAATGAGCTAAAACGTAACCTAAAAAAATCTTGAAAGGAAAACCCATGAAAAAACTTGTATATTCGATAGATGTATTTTAACTTGTAAGTTTATAAACCTAAACTTTACTTTAAGGATTTAAACAAAAAAACACCTCTAAATATCCGTAAAACCTAATTTCAACATTATTTATCTGGTGTTGTCTTTAATAAATGATCCTAAGAGCTCAGCTAATCAATAATGTTTTTGCTGCTGCATTTCGGACATTTATTTTGTCCTTTCTTATAAGATATTGCGAATCTGCAATTTGAACAACGGAGTAAATTGCAGTTTAACAACAACACTGTAAAAACAAAACTTAGCCTTAGGTAGGAAAAAATAAATGTCCGATACGCAGCAGAAAAAAACATTATCGATTTGCTGAGGTTATAATATTATTTATATCAGAGAAAAACACCTGAAATACACATTTAAACTTGATAGATGAAAGCAAACTTTAGAGTTAATAATCTAAAACTTGATAGATAAAAGCAAACTTTAGAGTTAATAATCCAAAACTTGAACGTAAGGATTTTAAAAAGGAAATCCTAAACAATTCCGTAAATTTGATAAATATACGCTTACTCTTAAGTGGATGAGCCAAAACTTATCCCTAAAGATCTCGAAAGGTTAACACCTAAACAAAATTGTAAATTCGATAGATATACATAACCTGAGTCAAAACTTTACTCTTAGGAATTTAAAAGGAAAAAACATAATAAAATTGTAATTTAGAAAGATTTATGCTTACTTTAATGTTAATAAGCAAAAACATAACCTTAAAAATCTTGAAAGAAAATCCTCTAAAAAAACTTTTAATTTATGTAGATCTACGCAAACTCTCAAGTTAATGAGCTTAAACTTAACCTGAATGATCTTAACATGAAAACACATGAAAAAACTTGCAAATTTGATGTATCTTTGCTAACTTGTTAGTTAATGAGCTAAAACTATACTTTAAAGATCTCAAGACGGAAACACCTGAAAAAACTTGTAAATTCAATAGATCTGGGCTAACTTTCGAGTTGATAAGCTAAAACTAAACCTTTAGAATCTCAAACAAAAACAAATAAAAACACTTGTAAATTAGATAGATCTACGCTAACTTTAGAGTTGATGAGATAAAACTTAAACCTAAGGATATTTAAAGGTAAACACTTTCAAAAACTTTGAAATTCGATAGATCTATGCTAACTTTTGAGTTAATAAGTTTAAAACTCAAACCTTAAGATCTCGAGAGAAAAACAAATGAAAAACACCTGAAAAAACTTGTACATTTAATAGATCTACACTAATTTTTTAGTTGATTAATCAAAACTCAATTCTAAGGATCTTAAAAGGAAAACACCTGAAAAAACTTGTTAATTCGATAGAACTACGCTACCTTTTGAGTTCATAAGACAAAACTTAACACTAAGGATCTCGAAAGGCAAACACCTAAAACAACTTGTAAATTTGATAGATCTACGCTTACTTTTGAGTTAATGAGTTTAACCTAACTCTAAGGATCTCAAGATTCAAACACCTAAAAAAACTTGCAAATTCGATAGATCTTAGCTAACTTATATGTTATTAAGTTGAAACTTAACCCTAAGGATCTCGAGAGAAAAACACCTAAAAACTTGTGAATTTGATAAATTGGTGCTAACTTGTGCGTTGATGAGCCAAAACATCACTCTTACGATCTTGAGAGGAAAACACCTTAAAAAAATTGTTAATTCGATAGATGTACTTCAACTTTTATGTTAATATGTTAAAACTTAACTTTAAGGATCTCGTGAGGTAAACACTAGAAAAAACTTGTAAATATAATAGATTTACTCCAACTGTTAAGTTGATTTGCAAAAACTTATCCGTAAGGATTTAAAAAAAACACCTAAAAAAACTTATAGATTTGATGGATCCATGCAAACTTTTAAGTTGTGAAGCTATAACTTAACCCTTAAATTCTTTAAAAAAACATGTAAAAAAACTTGTAACTTTAATACATCTTTGCCAAAAGTTAATTCTTAGAATCTCGAAAAGAAAACACCTAAAAAAACTTGTAAATTTGAAAGATTTACGCTAACTTATATGTGAATGAGCTAAAAATTAACTTTAAAAATCTTAAAAGGGAAACACCTTAGAAAACTTGTAAATTTCATAGATCTATACTAACTATTAAGTTAATAAGCAAAAACCTAACCGTGAGAATCTCGAGAGGAAAACACACAAAATAACTTGTAAATAGGATAGATCCATGCTAACTTGTGAGATGATAAGCATATACTTAACCCAAAGGATCTCGAATGAGAGACAACTAAAAAAACTTGTATATTTGATAGATCAACGCTAACTTGTGAGTTAATTAGCAAAAAATTAAAACAAAGGATTTCGAGAGAGAACACCTGAAACAACTTGTAAATTTGATAAACGACTCTAACTTTTAAGTTAATAAGCTAAAACTTAACCCTAAAGATCTTAAGAATAAAACACCTGAAAAAACTGATTAATTTTATACATCTACGCTAAAATTTAAGTTAATGAGCTTAAACTTAACCCTAATGATCTTGACAAGCAAACACATGAAAAAACTTGTTAATTTTATATATCTACGCTAACTTGTAAGTTGATGAGCTAAAACTATACTTTGATAATCTCTTGACGGAAACACCTAAAGAAACTCGTAAATCTTATAGATCTATGCTAACATTCTAGTTGATAAGTTTAAACTTAACCCTTAGAATATCAGAGAAAAACACTTAAAAACACTTGTAAATTAGACAGATCTACGCTAACTTTCGAGTTAATGAGCTAAAACTTACACCTAAGGATCTAAAAAAGGAATTTTCTGCAAAAACTTGTAAATTTGATAAATCTACGCTAACTTATAAGTTAATAATCCAAAACTTAAACCTTAGGATCTTAAGAAGGTAACAAATAAACAACTTTGTGAATTCGATAGATCTACGCTAACTTTTAAATTGATGAGCTAAAACGTAACCCGGAAAATTTTGAGAGCAAAACACCTAAAAAACTTGTGTATTTGATAAATATATTTCAACTTATGAGTTAATGAGCTAAAACTTTACTTTAAGGATTATAAGAGAGTAACACCTCTTGATATCTGTTAAATCTGATTTCACCGTTATGTGGCTTTTGTTGTCTTTGATAAATGATCCTCGGAGCTCAGCAAATCGATTATGTTTTTACCGCAATATTTTGGACATTTATTTTATTCTTCCTCAGGCGATATTGCAAAACTGCAATTAAAACGATGGAGTAAATTGCAGTTTCACAATATCGCCTAAAAAAGGAAAAAATAAATGTCCGAAACGTAGCGACAAAAAACATTATTGATTTAGTTATCTCCTAATATTATTAATATAAGAGAGAAACACCTTAAATAAACATGTAAATTTGATAGAAGAACGCTAACTTAAGAGTTATTAATAATCCAAAACTGAAATGTAAGGATCTCAAAAAGGAAATTTTAAACAACCTTGTAAATTTGATAAATATACGCTTAGTTTTAAGTGGATGAGCAAAAACTTAACTCTTAGGAATTTGAGAGAAAAACACCTAATAAAACTGTAATTTAGAAAGATCTATGCTAACTTTAATGTTAATAAGCATAAACTAAACCTTAAAAATCTCGAAAGGGAAGCCTCTAAAAAAACTTTTAATTTATGTAGATCTACGCAAACTTCTAAGTTAATGAGCTTAAACTTAACCTTAAGGATCTCAACATAAAAAACCCTGAAAAAACTAGCAAATTTGATATATATTTGCTAACTTGTTAGTTAATGAGCTAAAACTATACTTTAAGGATCTCAAGACGGAAACACCTGAAAAAAGGTGTAAATTCAATAGATCTATGCTAACTTTCGAGTTAATAAGCTAAAACTTAAACCTAACGATATTAAAAGGTAAACACTTAAAAAAAACTTTTAAATTCGATAGATCTACTCTAACTTTTGAGTTAAAAAGTTTAAAACTTAAACCTAAAGATCTCGAAAGAAAAACACCTTGAAACGTGTAAATTCTACAGATCTATAACAACGTTCAAGTTGATAAGCTAAAACTAAAACCTTAGGATCTTAAAAAGTAAACACCTGAAAATACTTGTACATTTAATAGATCAACACTAACTTTTTAGTTGATTAATTAAAAATCAACCCTAATGATCTTACGAGAAAAACACCTAAAACAACTTGTTAATTTGATAGAACTATGCTACCTTTTAAGTTGATAAGATAAAACTAAACCCTAAGGATCTTTAAAGGCAAACACTTGAATAAACTTGTAACTTTAATAGATCTACGCTAACTTTTGAGTTGATGATTTAAAACTTAACCCTAAGAATCTTTAATAGTAAACACCTGAAAAAACTTGTAAATTCAATAGATGTATGCTAACTTTTTAGTTGATGAGCTAAAACTTACACTGAATATCTCAAAAGAATAATACCTAAAAAAAACTTGTTGATTCGATAGATATATGCTCATTTTTGAGTTAATGAGTTAAAACAACTCTAAGGATCTCGAGAAGAAAACACTACAAAAACTTGTAAATTCGATAGATTTAAACTAACTGTTAAGTTAAATAGCACAAAATCTTAGCCCTAAGGATCTCAAACAGAAATTTTTTGCAAAAACTTGTAAATTTGATAGATCTATGCTAACTTTAAAGTTAATAATAAAAAACTTAAACCTTAGGATCTCGAAAAAAAAGAACTTGTATATTCAATAGATCTGTATCAGATTGTTCACATTCTTTGTGCTAGCGAGGTGTCGCAGGGTCGTGTCCTTTTAAAGTTTGAGAGTGCAGTTTAGTTGCTGTGAAATGTGTGTGACCTTTGTATATTTAGGTTGATGATTCCTTTTGCGCATTCTTGAAATAAGATGGTTAATGTTTTCTGGTATGCAAATTAGAGCTAATCAAAGGTTGCATTAAGTAGAGGGTGCTGTTTATTAGAAAGTTGGGTATTTAAAGAGTCAATGTTGTGTTTACAAAAAGCCATAATTGATTATGCATGCTAAGCTGGCAGCTTAGTTGATGGTAGTGTGGAAACTTGGCCATGTTTCTTAAGCTTGTATGATTTAAAAATGTTATATTTGATAAGTATTTTAATATTCTAATTTTTAAGTGTTCTGCTTATCGCATGTGGATTAAAAAACAACTAATTGTCTGTAATTGATGTTACTAGTAGCTACACAAGGTCTGTTTATATTTCATTATGATTTGAATATTGCATTGATTTTAACCGACCTGTTGACTTTCTACTTTTACAATTTTAATTTAAATTACTGAAACGATTTATTTTAATAGATTTACGTTTGTACTATTTTTATTTATAATTGATAGTTTATTAATATTACTGGTAATATGTATTAAGTTAATCTACTTTATCGAATGTCTATCTGGGGGATGACAAGAGGGTTTCCCCCTATTGATTAAAAGCCTTGTGACAAGATGTGAGGGTGAGAGTGAAGATGCGTTTCCACTTATCTTTATGCTCTGAGATGAATATATCTTGCCAATCCGTTGCAGCTTCCCCAGATGTTTTCTCCACAGCTAAATCCAGTTATTCCTTTGAGTTGTTGGTTGACGTTTAACAGCATTTAAAATAACTTTTTGAGGACACTTTTAAATTGAGTTGAACCTTTTTAATGAACATCAGATAACAAAGAAGACTTGGCATTTGGCGCCATTACAGAAATCTAATCTAAAATGCAAGTG
>JAQIXS010004680.1:0-14432 GCA_034700785.1 Rossiulus vilnensis
GGAAAATTCATTATTCATTTATAGTCGAGGCTCGTGGTTTTTTTTTATATCTTCCGTCTCTATGACATTTCTGAGCGAGAAAGCTATTATTATTTCGTAAGAAAATTGATCAGACAACAGTCAACAGTCGTCCATCGGCGCCCCGTTAACTTCGGATGAGTTAAACACAGGTTCACCCCACCCAGACTCAGGATCCCATTTGGTGATTTTTTTTAAAAAAAATGCTCGCAACAGGTGCGAAATTGAGCCAAGACGGTATGACCAAGAAAGGCCGGGGTTGGGGATTTTGTTTTGTTTTGCCCCAGAGCAGATTACAATGAAGCAGGCCATTAAAGCCCAGTAAGGCCAAATTACATGTAACAGTTGAAAACAGGTTGTTGAGGTTTCAGTCAGAAAACCTGGTCGGAGTCGACCTCTGATTTTCTGACTGATCATTTGACTGATCCGAGTTCAGAGAATATTGTCCTCTATCTGCAATTAACATTATTTGTGGGACTTGGCCACATTATTTTCGGTAGGCATTACAGAGATATGAGTGCAATACCTGTATTTGGTGATATGGATTATGCTCTTGTAATGTGTGAATGTGCAAGAAATGCGCTGGTTCGTCATACCATTGTGCAGCCATGTTACTTGTATATATCATTTAAAATATATCAGTTCAAAGCATGTATTGTGTTCATGGAGGTGGAATAAATATTTATCTCAAGCTTGCATTCTGTATAAAGTACATGTATGTATATGTGCATGAAAAACATACATGTACGTAATGTCCAATAGCTTTCCTGACAATGGACATTTTTATAAGGAAGCAGATAACAAATTATTCATCATTTGTATTGTGGTGCCCAACAGTAATAGGTACTTACCCCCTTATCATTTATTCTGGATCCGCCCCTACAAGTTACCTCGCTGTGGATGTGTCCCATAGGAATTCCAAAACCTTCTCTAGCAAGTGTGCAGGTAAATGTAGCGGTTCAATGCCATTTCCGATCCCAGGGTACCCCCCCAGACGTGGAAAACGTGGTAAAACCTGGATTGTCAGGGAAATCGGAAAGCCATGTAGTAGTCAGGGAAAAGTCAGGAAATAGAGAAATCCTCTTTTTGAATCATAGCATTTCTCGTATTTGCATATATCAAATTTTTGCATCTTCTTGATCAGGGAAATTTGTTTTAAAAAATCTGGAAAAGTCAAGGAATAGTAAGGGAAGTTTTTCATATGGGGAAACCTCTGGCTTCAGTGTACCAATCACTCAGGTAAAAAAAATGATAAATATGGTTATAGTAGACACGTCGCTTCATTTCCAATGTGGTTAATGACTTCTGTTGGTCGATTGATTTCTTGGCCGTAAACCGCACGCCTTAACGGCGTTTCTGAGTGGATGCTTCTTATTGGCGATCATTGAAAGCTGTCGGACATCGTGTTTGATTTCCGGTAATTACGCCCGATTAGCCGTTACTCGGATCGGAGTCGATATGGATCCACGCGGTTTAGGGAAATGACCCGCGTCCTAGCCAGGAAGTGCATGCACTTTTTTTTTCCTCGTCTGTTTACAACCGATATTGGCTGGCGTGTTTACCCGATTGTAAGGTGGGAGGGGCAGACAACTAACTGCAAAATTTCGATGAAAACCTTTTCTCCAACGGTGTACTTGTATCGAGCGTTGGCCTGGTTGTCGGTTAATTTGCTGTCGGGGTTGATCCTCAACTGTCTAGTCAATAATTCGATTTCTTATAAATCGCCATTTTTAGTGCGCTTTCTAACCAGTCTCAGGCTTTTTTATGTTTCACAACGGATGTTATTTTTTGCGTGTTTTGGCTGGCGATCGTGGTCGTTGAACTGCCTCGTTAAAATTGCATTGAATGCGTCGGTTATTATTAAATGGGGAGAGAAATGCAAACTTTTATCGGCGTTTCTACAGAGGCAGATAATGGTCGTGTTCGTTTCCCCACTTAATTGCCGCGTTTTACATGGAATTTATTCGAAATCGAACGACTCGAACCAGGTTTGATCGTGGGTCTTGTTTCCAGACATTGAGGTCTCATTACCGGCATTTCCTGGCGATTTGCAGCCTGGTGGTGGACGCTTGAGGACGGTGGACACTCCTTCCTGTTTTGTTGAAAGAGTATAGAGTTGAATTTGTTGCTATTTGGAGTTTCCAGACAGCGAAGGGGTACGCAAGCTGTACCTGTTTTAGTGTCACTGGCTATCAGGTACACCAATTACTATCTGGATTTAATATACACTGTAACAGTGTTCGCCACCTGTTGCAACTATGACAGCCATTGTGATGTGCGAAGGGTGACTCCGAACACACAGGAAGTACTTGCAACTTCGTTTGGAGGTAGCGTGGCTCGGCATGAGGTTTCCCCCCCATGAAAAATGTGGTTGATTTTCCAAAACGTGTATCCGGTATTCAAGGTGTTGTAGATTTGGTAATCGCTCTCTGCACTAAAGGGGGTTACATGTATTCGGTTTGTGTAATCTGGACAATCTGGAAAAATCAGGGAAATTTCAAATTGTCGTGCAAAAGTCAAAGAAATAATCATCAGATAAAATGCTGAATTTAAATTGCCATAAGCTCAAATGATTAATTGTTTAATGATACTACTCAAAAGAGGGCGTATTTAGACAAACTTATGCGATAGAGAATTCCCATATTTTCCATAGCACTTCTTCACAATAAACATTCTTGTTAAAGTCAGGTTAATGTTTTTATCATTAGTCAGAGAAATTGAGATTTAAATTTCAGTGGGAACCATTGCGAATGGAGGATAGTTGAAACGTCCTACAGTATGCTAGGAACCCTCGAATTTTAATTTTGTAACAAGCCACTCCGACACGATTTCGAGTTATGAGTTCCTTTGTGTAGCTTGTCACACGATGCTATTTTCGTGAGAATAGCAATTTGAAGATGGCCCAAGATTCGGGCCCTGCGTGCCCACGTACCCGTCGCTGACAAACGATTATGCGGCCACAAAAGGTGGACAGAATGCAGGAAAAAATGGCTGGTATTGGGCGCGGGGTGTGTCATCATTGTTGTTGCCACAAAAACCTCTTCGGGTCCTGAACCCCTCTTTGCTTTTGTGGCACGAAAGGCCGTAATGGCGAACGGGCAAGTGGGTGTGCGCGGTGCCACTCCGCTTCATTAAATATGCCGGCCATTATTACGATATTGTGATAGTTAACAAAATGGGAATAATAGGGTGGCCAGACATCCCGGATCGTACGCTGTTATTAGTCGCGACGCACTATGCGCACTAATAATCGGGATTCGGGAATCCAACCCGCGACCGCAGCGCCGTCAGCTGAGGAAAAGTCACGTGAAAAGGAAACCTGTGGGATCTTTCACTTTGTCGGTCATTAGCCTAACCTGTGTTTGATGATTTCTTCTGCGCTTATAACGCCCGTTTTTTTCTTCTTCTTCTTTTGCAAGACGCATTATAATAGAACTGACATAGTTTGAGTAGGCCTAATGCTTCGATGCTGCCTGGCACTATTTCACAGGGTCACTGCCATCGTAACATTGACCTCTTAAGAAAGGCGTTCGCAAAAACTCACTTTCGCCTTCGCCGAATTTCTCTCTCAGGGCTTTTAATGCATTTTCACGCAGCTGAAAAAGCAGCGTCATCATCCAGTTTTTTTTGGTTTTATCAAGAAAAGCTTCTTCCTAAACAATTGGGCTGCATGTGATGCTTCTGTTGTGTAATAAAAGTTATGGGTGAACTATGATTCAAGTGGCTAGAACATCTAGATCAGTGGCGGATCCAGGTTTTTCTCTCTAATCCTTCGTGAACGGCAAACAAAATTCTTATCAGGTTTTAAATTTTTTGTGGAGGTGTTAAATGTATGATAATAATTTGCCAAGCTGAAATACCCATCATGCAAACATGTTTTTTCGCACGTTTTTTCTTCGATTACTTATTAGTAATACCTAAATTTATTTTTGTAAGTGTAGAATTGGATGTCCAATACGATCTGATTATATTTCGTGCAATTTGAATGTCACGTTTATTCTTTAAAAAAATAAATGAAATAAACGTGGACAAAATTCCGAAAGGTTTCCAAAGGTTACGTGCTGGAATTTTTCCATGTTTATTTAATTTTTTTAAAGAAATAAACGGAACATTTTCAAATGATAAAAAATGTATCAGATTCTAGTGGACAACCAGTTTTGTACAGGAAAAAAATAAACCAAGCATTGACAAGAGAAGTCGTTAAGTTAGTCTTTGGGCTGAATGCAAATAATGTTCTTGTTATGCCAAAAATTGTAAAATCAGTCAGAATAACTTTGTTATTAACACTGCGTCAAAACGTGATAAAATTCGCATCAATATTACGAATGATTCTACGACATATTAGTGGCCTTTGGAAGTCTTTAAAAAGTCATTGGTTATACCTGTGCATCACTAAATCCTGCAGACAAATCGAATCTTCTCCAGCAATTACAGTAGTTGCCCTTTATAGTCGTTCATACGGCGGGTTCGATTCCCATAAGAATCCCTTTCATGGAAGTCTAAGAGCTTATTCGGATCCTGTTATTGGTCTTATTATTTTTGCATGCCATTAGACATTGGGAATGCACTTCAGATTGCTAGCCATTAATCTACTCGAAATACAGTTTAGTAATGATACACAGTTGAAGATCACCCAGGTGGGTGGTAACTAAGTTGAGTTATTAAATTAGGGGACAAAATTGATTTCAATTGAATCGACTGCAGCAGCGCATGACATCATCGCTAGCTGCATTGACATATCTAGTGCATGTATTAGCATCATCGTTCTGCTAACGAAGGTCCAAATGTCGTAAGAAAATGGCGGATGTCTTGACGTTGCAAAGCGACTTTAAATTATGACTTCCGCCACCGGGCGTGTTTGAGGTCGTGACCCCGCGCAACCCGCTCCGTCATCCGGGTTTGGCAACTGTCCGCCATTCGAAGACTTGTGAGACGCTTAAGTAATGGCTCTTCTAAAGTTCCCTTTCGACGCATTTAAGACGAGTAAATGAGCCCGATCGTTGAGCCAGATTCTCGCCGTGAAATGCCTATTCTTAATTAAGACAGTTGTCTGCGCTGCGTGGATATCGGATTGTGGCCGTTTTCGGTGCCAAAATTCCAGTTTCTTTTTCTCTTTTTTGTGGGCTTCCAGAGCCATAAGGAAGTGCGTTACTAGTGATAAAATAGGCCTTCCAAATGGGGCGCTTTTATGGCGCTTTACGGTAACGTCGAGGCCTGTCTTCCTTGCCGGTCAATTACCTCCTTGGAAATTAACGCAAATTGCGCATTATTAACGTGGGCACTACCAGCCTGTTTTCGCCCGCTTCTGCGCCGCGTATGAAGATTTCTAATAAGAGCCCTGTCGCATTAAGGTGGTCATCAAATTCATGTCTCAGCTGTCGTTCTTGGAAGGCATTTGCCTCTGGGAAGCTACTCATCTATGCAAATACCTGGTTTACACTGTATGACGTCACTACTGGATATGTCAAGGAAGGGCCGGCAATGGTTACCATTGACCTGGAAAACCTGGAATTGGCAGGGACGTAGGAACAACCTGAACAAGTCAGGGGAATTACAAACGTAAATTAAACCTTATTCGGTTGTCCAAATCAAGCGCATTTTCTCTGCAAATCCCCCTCACAAGTCTTCAAAAATACCTTTCTGTAGAAACGAATAAAACGGAGTTATTTTCCCACTAAAAGTTCGTTACAATGATAATGCATACAATTGTATCCATCACAGACATTGTTTGCTAAAAATATTTTGTTTGCAAACAGATCCGAATTTTCACTTCTAGCACCTTTGAAATGACCTCCTCCATGCTGTATCTACAAAATAAACGTACTTTTGCTTCTCCCTGTATATGACATTTATTTCCTTCATTTTCGGCACCCCCGGTAAGCTTTCTCTTTTTAAGATCTTTTTACCCCCAGCCGCTATTTACTTCGTAGTCTGGAGACTTCTTCACGGACGTTTTACTGAACTACCTGATTTGGCACTCAACTAGGGCGCCGCTTTATCTCAGACATTTACGTGCACGACGTCGACAATTCATTTACCCCCCACAAAATGTCGCCACTGATACCGATAACCCGAGTTGTTTGAAAACCGACGTGTCCTGGCAAATTTGACCCGGTTCGAGGGGTGCCCAAATAAGCAAACAACCTGCTTCTTTGTGCAAACTTTAAAACGCCAAAGCAAAGGATGCCCATCGTGCAAAGAAATCAGACATTTTTGCTTCAAATACTTGTTATAATTGTTAAATTTATTATTTCCCGTGTGGAATTGGTCGTCATTTATGGTCTGAGTTATTTTTTTATAATTTAAAAATATCCTATTTATATATTGAAAAAAAGTTTCTTGAAAATATTTCCTAAACGTTTAGAACATTTTGTTGACAGCTTAAAAGTTTTGACACTTAAATCGTTTTGCAATTCAACTGTTCAGGTATGAAAAAATAACTCCGATCCTAGTAAACGATCCCTGGGAAAAATAAATTTAGCAATTATGATAAATATTTGAAGCAAAAAGGTAATTTTTTATATGATGGGCATCCTTTTGTGCCGGGCTTGAATACAATAAATGCCTTCAGGCAGGGGGTTAATCGAGTTACCCTATTTTATGTAATCTCTCTTGCTGCAATTCACCCCATAGGCTATCGTTAAATCGAATGTCTCCCAATTTTCGGTTTTTTCTAGAGGTCAAAAGCCTAACGACCTTTTAATAGGTACTTTTTAAATGTGACGTAATTTACCGAAAAGATAACACGGCACATATTCAGGACATTATGACATCTGTGTTCGGTCCTTTTTTTCTTGTCTGTTTTTTTGTCAAATAAATCAACTGATGTCATCTAGACCACGTGTGCTACTTGGAAGGGGACGAGGCAGGGGGAAATGTGACCACTTCCGGAGAGGATGGACTATAATATATGCCTACATATAGTCCAGATAACTCAGGGTGTCTGGCCGCCTGGAAAACCTGGAAATGTCATGGGAATTTATTTTGTGTCTGGAAACCCACTTTGAAACCAAAAAAAAGTCATTATAGACGTCAGACATTATTTACTTCAAGAACAAATTACCAAGGCTGAAATTCTTTAGTGCTTAAGGACTGTGACATATTCATCCTGAACACCCTAAACATGCTCAAACAGCCATTTCACGTTTAGGTATGGTGTGAACATAACTACAGTTTTACCAATACCAATACGGATTGGATTGCACACGATCGAATCAATACAAATGTTTGAAATCGCATTCACACGGTCTGGAAAACCTGGAAATGTCAGGGATATTTGCTACTGGATAAGGCCAGACACCCTGATGTTTATCTAGATGGGTCAAATAAGTCTACTTTCTGGTGCTTGTCCTTTCCGGACGGCCCCTAAATAGCGCCCAGTGACCCCTTCCCATAATTGCTCCACCTCCCTTCAAGATCTATAAATACTCCGCTCGTTCTCCCAAAAATAATCCCCAGAGTGTGGCCATTTTTTGTCGTTTGTTGCCGTTTAAAAGGCAACGACATCAGCCGGCTGCCTGCTTGACGCACGGGACGCACTTCCGCCCATGACGTCACGCGAGTTGCGTGATGGGCAAGCGGGCGTGTTCCATAACTCAGCGTTTCCGCTAGGCGAACGCATTCCTCTCTGAGCGTTGCCCCTTTACGCACATTCTCAGACCGAACTCGCTCGTTCCCTCTCTTTCCTTTTTTCACTGTCGAAATCAATATCTTGCAAAGCCAGCTTGATAGCTCTATCTCCATGTGCACTGTAGCTACAATTATGGTTGAAGAGTTGAGGACGATGCTGGTGCGTGCAGCTGGAGAACAGCTGTCGTCGTTCCATCGCCGATGGTCACGTGAAGGGCAGCGCGATGCCGCTGGCACGAGCGCCACGTGGCCGCCATCTTGAATTTTCCCTTAAATCCTGGAATTTCGCCTTTTTTATATTGCGGCAGACTGGAGACTGGCTCGTTTTCCCAGGCGTTTTTTTTTCTTGTTGGCTGGCAAAAAAGAGGGCGTTACCGATGCCGCTGATGCGCTGTTTCTTGGGGGCACGGGAAAGGTCGTGGCCAAGGTCGGACCCAGACGCTGAGCAGGGGCTAAAAGGGTCTGGTAGACTCTTCTCGCATCATAACTGGGCACCACAGACTATAGGCATAGTGTTTTGGATAAGCATCTTAGATGGGGTTAGGCGTGTTTTGTGATGCTTACCCTACCAGATCGAGGCAGTATTATCGTATTGCTCGTGACTCTACACGATCAGCTTTTTTCCATTTAAATGGTATCCGTAAATCACGTACCTCAAATTAGTAACAAGAGTGGTCGGTATTGACTTACTAAATATCTGTGATCCCCAGGGTTCAAAATAATTTGCTCTAATAAGCGAAATAGGATGCTATTGCTATTGCAAACCTCGACTTCTAGCTACAAGCAAATCATTTAGCATGTAGGTTATACGTGTATTTAACAAATAATAATTACAGATAGGCTATGTTAAAATCGCCCTTGTATTATTAATGTTAAATATGAATATACATGTAATAACTGAGCAACAAGTGAGCGGAGTGACATGCATCTCAAATTGCCTATGAAACTGAAGCAGCTGATGAATTATGCCATTTA
This sequence comes from Rossiulus vilnensis, assembly GCA_034700785.1. Taxonomy (NCBI): domain Eukaryota; kingdom Metazoa; phylum Arthropoda; class Diplopoda; order Julida; family Julidae; genus Rossiulus; species Rossiulus vilnensis. The sequence goes on from JAQIXS010004680.1 coordinate 8,623, forward strand.
AAATCTGCATCGCAATAATAAAAATAACAGTGTGGGTGGGATGTGACATGTCATTAAAGTTAAATTATTTTCACGCGTCATTGTTAAACTAGAGCGTGTTATTTCTGTAACAGCAGCTGTAAGCAGAAGGAACGCTTGCGAGCAAAGAAACTGGCCCACCTTAAGGTATTAATTTAAAAAATTGCATTTTGCCAACCAAGTAGAGATATCCTATTTAACAATTTAAAGCACTTTCAAATGCAGCTACATGTATATTGACATTCACATTGATATTCACATCAGGCGCATTTTAAGAGCAATTAATTGTTTACAAAACGAACTATTTCGATTTTAAATTGGATGTGTACTTGCTGAAGAAAAAAAACATTAATACCTTTAGGTGGGCCGGTTTGTTTGCTCGTGAGTGTGTCGTAATTTCTTTTTGGAGTAACGTTATATTTTTTGAGCGAGGGAGGGGGTCCGTCGAAAGAAAATCCTGGTGACGTCCTCCATGGACGACCCCCAAGGACTTCAATTTAGGTAAAATATAAGGCTGTAGCCATTCGCCATCTGCCAAATAAAAGTGGCGTGTGGCACTTGCTTCCGAGTTCGTTGCCGTAGAAACAAACGACTCTGGCTACGTGCATGCCGAACTGGCAGCAATGGCGTCTAATAGGGTGTACCCCCCAAAGAAGGAGGAGCAGCAGCCAAACCCCCGGCACGCGGGGCGGCGGAAGCCGCCCCTTCGCCTTTCAAAAGGCCAACGTTTGCGCCCAGATCCCCTTCTTTTGCTTTTCTGCATTTTAAAATGCGGATAGCAAATCGAGGGAAGTATCGGAAAATCACCGATATTAAATAGTTTGTCGAATGGTAATCGTATCTATGGGCAATTTTCGTCCTCCTCTTTCCTCTTGCCCACCCCCACCCCCACTCCTACCCTTTTGTCATCGAAAATCCGCCGTAGCTTTTGCTACATTTGCCCTGTTTTCCATACTGAAGCCGGTTGGCGATTGATTTTATAGTGCTGATTTTATCAGGAAATCCCTGGTTTTTTTTTTGCTTCGCTTCTGTCGGCGTTTTATAAGAGGATTTGGTCGCGTTCGAACACCGGGGCTTGTCCATTCATGACGTCATTTTTCTCTTCCTCTTCTTCACACAAATCGTAGGGGTCGTCATAAGGCGTTACATTAAGACAATGATTGTCCTATGGGAGAAGATGGTAACCTATTTCTAGCACTGAGGACGCTCTAGTATTCTTCATAATTTAGCTGTCTACATTTTTATCACATTTCGGGAGAAGGAAGGAAGGGTGTGGAAAGTAGAGATGTAAATTTCCTAGACAATTATGATGCGAGAAGGCTTGATGGGGGTTCGCGTTAAATCGAGGTCTGTACGATCGGCGGTTTATATCACCCAACTTTATAACCAAAATTGCTCATGGGCGTTGTTTTATTGTGAAATTCGAGCTTATCGAGTGTTTGAGAACTTCACCGGCTTTTCTGGGAAAAAAATGCATATGGCTACTATGTACATGTATTTACAGCGCGTGTGTTTGTAAATTCATTTACACTATCGTTTCGTGATAAGCTGCCATTTTGCCTGATTTTGGGAGTTACTTTTCATGCTTATTTAAGTTTGTTTCTCTGTTTGCAGCTAAATTCCCTGATCGTTGCTTAAATTTGTTCGTCGCTTAAGGCACTTGAACTCGGAAGGGTTTCTTTTTGTTTATCTATCTCGAAAAGCATTAATAAAGTTAATTGGACATACAAGGTGCCATGGAAGTCCAAAAACGTAGGAAGCTTTTTGTTTTAACCTTTGTTTTCTTGATGTTATGACGAGCGAAAATACTTAAAAATTGGCCTTTCTCAAAGGATGTCTGTCAAAACGTCTGACTCCCTAACCCCATTCCGTTTACCCTCTAGTCCCCATTAGCGTCCATTAATTAATTGAACACTTTCTAGAAAACAATTATCGGCATTGGAGAAAGTGTTTTAAGATTCTGCCTTTACAAGGCTACTTAATTTTCTTTGATTTCGTGCTACACTAATAATGTAATTCTTATTTGTGAATAATCTAAAGATCTTTAATGTCTATTTTATGACATTTATAATTAAAGCACTGGAGCATGTCACCTTTAAAGACACTGTAACTTCACCTTGAATTTTTGCGTTTATTTAGATACCTAAATGAAGGCTCATTCATTTTCATTGGGTGCAAATTATAAATGAACAAACGTGTTCATCGAAGCATCGTCTTATAGCTCCAAATAACCCACGAATTAATGCATCCGGATATTCTCCACGAATGAATTATGCGGGAGAAAAAAGTGTAATTATAATTTATAACCCGCTTCCCGTTTTAGACAAAAAATGAAAAAGAAAATAACAGGAATCTCGTGTGTAGCGCATTTATTTGTGTATCAAGGTTGCATTTTCAGCCCTCCCTAGCTAGTAGGCTGAGTAAGACGCACAGGATACAAACTTATTTACGGATTTGTTTACATTTTCCACATATTTGACACACTTTCACGAAAAAGGCAATTCGTTACTTGTTACGTCTGTGCCTCTCTCGCCCACCCTAACCTAGGTGTACCCCCAGACCCAGGCCATTAGTCGCAAGGCCCCTCGCGCGTCCTTAGCTGCCCATCCCTTAAGTGACCCCCTTATTTACCCATCAGCACCCCTCATTTCGGTAAAAACCCCAAGGTATTTATTACCCCACTTTTTACAGTGATTGTCTCAATCAGCCCATGGATGCACCCCCTCCCTCCCTTGTTGCACCTAGGGTCGCGTTTATTGGGCACCCTGTAGTCAGCTAATGGGCACCTCGTTGGGGAAATAGCCTTTGGGCACTTGTGCTCTTCTGGCCAGTGTTTTTCGATGCCCCTAATTCTGTTTTATGGACGCGCAAGTTTTGTTGTCTCTTGTAAATCACTCGACTAATTGGTTGTTGGCTCTTGTCGTGGCACAGCAGGGGAGACTCTGACGTCGGATGCCACCACTAAAGTGGACATCGGATGGCCCAAAACAGGGCCAACGTGATTTGTACCTCCCTTGGACAACTCGTTCGGTACCCTTTGATTTACAGTAAAAACGTCCTAAATCCTTCTCCCAAGTTGAGATTCCTTGAACTTTATTCGAGTATACTGAGCTAATAATCGTTGAATTTGTGGACCCCCTGTAGTTTTGTGACGTAATTGGCGTCACCGTTGACATCAAATCTTTGACTGGAAAGTAAATGCGCGTACTACACGTTTAACATTTAAATGTTTGGAAAGTTAAATAGGTACATGAACATACCGTACATGTAGAGCCAAACTGCGTAGGCCTACTAAGGTTTCCAGTTCCACTTTCTCTCCCTCATGGCGTCATATCGCCCCCCCCTCCCCTCCCCTCCCCTCCAATTGTGTGACAACTTGCTTAAACGATTTAAGAATGACAAATATAGCGTAGATTGATTATGAATTCAATTTATCGTATTTTTTATCGTACATAGAGGAATGTATATTTGACAATTCCATGGTGATATTTTAAAAAAATCACGCTTTTGAGTTGTGCCACTGCTGAAGTGGGACCTCCCTAGTGGTCGTTCATCAAAAAGTCGATGTTGTGACCCCTACCCCCCCTCTAGTCCATTCACCTCCAAATTGAACAGGTGGTTGATTTATTTTGAGGAAAATGACGTAATTTTGACTAGGGTAAGTACCAGAAAATTACAATGTAGAATAATTTCTATTACTGTACGTCGATTTAAATTTTATGCCATGGGACTAAATGTTTTTTTATAGAGAACTGGTCATTTAATTGAAAAAAGTGGGTTTACTTGTACATGGACGTCCATTAAAAAATATCTATAATTGGTTTTCTTACTATTTCTGTCGATGAGACACTTGCGATGTTTGGTCGTTGTTGAGAGGTTGCACTTTATAAGTTCATGAATCCGAATACTGTTCTTATGAAAACAAAGCAAGTAACAACTTTGATTCGCATTTGACGATGTCCCTCCATTTCCATTTCACCTTGACCATCAATGCCTGCTGCTTCAGCAAAATAAAGTACTAACGGTGATGTTTTTTTGGGTTCTGAAAGGTCGATTCTCAGAACAATGAAAGCAAGAATTGATGTCATCATTTCTTATCGCGATTAATGAGCTCCCCCAATGTCGGGAAGTTTCCTGCCCCTGAAACCCACCTTTCCTGGTGCCTGCGTCTGGTATGCAAATTCGCCTAATTGCATAAATAGGCCTGCCGGATGTGCTTCGTGTCATTATGCAATAGCGCCTACTTTTCATTCATTTTTTTCCTTTCTTTCTTTCTTCTTGTTTTGGCCAGCGAGAGAAAGCGAAGCGGAGTTTGGGGGTGATGACACGCACCCCCGTTATTCTCGGTAGGTGGCGCGCTCGTTGCCCCGGACAGCTTCTGCAACCTCGCTGGGTTTTTGGTCTCCGTTTCCCCCTCTTCAACCGGGTTGCCATGACTAAGCCGTATCTCCGGTCTCTGGGCCACCCCTTGTAACCCGGGGGATCCTGGGCGCCCCCCCCCCCACCTCCCCTTTCGCATCCTCGCAATAGTCAACCGACTGAAAGCAAGGATCTCTGAGAATAATGACGAGAATTTCTTATTTTCGGTGATTAACCTGAAAGGCATTCTTCCCTCGCAAGGTCACGGTTAGGGTTCTCGTGGCCGGGGTTTGTTTTTCAACCTTAATAGGGCTATTTTTCGCATTTTTTTACGATAATTCTTAGAGCTGGTTTTCTTCTAAATGAAAGTAGTATTAAGGAGTGGGGATCATGACAGCGTGCTGTGTCATTATCGATGCAATTTAAAAGGTCATATAAATGTTCTTTTGCACTAATATAGGCCTGCATGTAGATCTGTTTTTCAACCAGGTGTTTTTGCATTGTTTTCCTTGCTGTTTATCCGTTAGAAATTGTTTACCCAAAAACGGATGTGCTTTTTTTTAAGCAAATTACCTTGACGTCATTAAAGGGTAACTAGCTAGACTTGCCTGGGTTGGCTGGTTACCGGAGTGATTTCTTGTGGTGTTCGGATCCTGGATCCGCTTCAAACATGCAGGTAGAAAAAATGGAGAAGGTCAGAATTTCATTAGAACTGCAAGGATTGTAAAAGTGAACGGATATTGTGTTCACCCCACTTGACCATCAGGAAATTGCGGTATTCTGACGCCTTTTAATTTAAAGTGGAGGCAATAAACGACCAACGATGTATAAAATAACTGCTGCTAATAATAGTCAATTAGCAGAACACGCTCGTAGTTATTAATTATAAAAAAAATTAAATGATACGAAGTTTTTGAGCGCGCATGGATATCATTCGAAGCTTTGTACTGTGGATTCTTTAATAATTCTGATCTAATTATCACATTAAAGAGCATCAAACTTGAAAGACTATTGGTTACTGTTGGTTATAGACATTATGTTGTTACAAAAGATGTTTTATTCATGTACAAACTCGTGGATTACAGCTGAGTTCATTCGAATTGATTAGATGGATATGTTATGATTGGGATGCAACCAGGTACATGTATCTCTTCGCTATCAGTAACATGCAGACCTACACACAGGATTTGACGTACAGTGTATGACGAATCTTAACTTCTAAAATTCTGTGTGGTCACCTAATTAAGATTGATGTTCCAATATTTAGCTGCGCTGTAAAATGTATTGCAATTTTTTAACGTATTGCATTTCTCCGTTGTGAAAGTACTTGTAGCTGACAGCAACCCGTTAAGAGGAGTTTGTTCATCTGCATTGGAATCTTAATTTATATCGTGAACAAGTTTTGAACATTCAGATCGACGTCTTTTCCTGTA
>JAQIXS010004681.1:0-14431 GCA_034700785.1 Rossiulus vilnensis
AAAAATTTCTAGGGGGTGCCAGTCAACCTCCTAGGGGGTGCCTGGCACCCCTGGCACCCCCCCTAGTTACGCCAATGCAAGCAATAGGGGAGGAAAGCAGCTTGAAGCAATGAAGGTATGGCCTGAAACCTCTGTGACCCATAGGCGGTGAGGAACGTAGGGGAAGTGGTGATCATGGAGGTCTGGCATGGCGGATGGATGGCAGGTGGAAGTCCAGGTGGAACCTGCCATCCGCATGGGAGGAGGTCACGTGAGTGCTGTATTCAGTTTCCCACTGGGCCATGCTTGCCCGTCAGAGTTCGTGTTTAGCATGGCTTAGTGGGAAGAGAACGAAGCTATAGCCCGACCGGATGGTGGTGGCCTCCTTGGCCAGGGCATCAGCATGCTCGTTCCCCTGGATGCCTGCGTGAGCCTTCACCCAGAAGAATCATACATGTTGGTCCCACAGGCGTATGTCCCATATGATGTCGTTGATGGCGGCAGTGGCGTGGTCGGGCAGCGACCGTCGGTGGAGCGCAGCTTCGCTCCCCACTCCACTGCGTGCCACAGGGCGAGCAACTCTGCCTGCATGGCGGAGCAGTAGGGAGCAAGCTTGAGGCAGCACTGATAAATTGAGACCCCGTCTTGGTATGCGACGAATGCCGCACTGACGTCGTCGGCGGAACTAGCTGCCATTGGTGAAGATGGCTAGGCCCAAAGGGAGGGAAGCGACCTCCTCCTGGGTGGAGATCTGGGCGTGGTTTACTGAGATCCGTGCAACCGAGTGCGGGAGGGAGTTGGCCGGGAACGACTCGCCCAGATGGCGATCTGCTGTGAAGGAGGGGGCACCAATAACGAGTTTCAGAGATCGCCGCGAGGGCAATTTCCAAGGTGGTGCGAAGAGCGGGTAGAAGCCGACAGGAAACGATAAGGAGAACATTGTCTCCTGAGGTGGGGCAGTGCGGACACCCCGGGACACCAAGCCGCTTCAAATGCAGCACTAACTTCTTCACGGCCGTCAGGGTGTCGGTCCGCATGGGATTGTAGCACCGATTCGGTTAGGTTAGGTCAGCTTAGGCAAGTCGAAAAATACGTATGGAATTCGGTTAGGTTAGGTTAGTAATACAAAAGGAACGGTGGGCAAACCGCAATGCACTCTAGCCATGCAGGAAAGCCCCCATTATGTTATTTTTTTAATTACTGTTTGATTTTTCATATTGCAATCTCGTTTCTGCGCTTGTTTTTTACTTTGAAGTCATGTTTATTATCGCCACAAACCTTAAAATCGTCATTTTGGGCTTTTTTGGAAAATGTCATAAACCGAATTTATTCCGGCTGGGGTAATATCAATTGTATGAGTAAGGATTCGCAGCCAGGCAATTTTTATATCGCAACGTTTCCACCATTTATTTTGGTCTTCATCGGGCACTTTTAGAAAATTACAAACGTTTCTTTTAGTATACAAAGTTGCACATGATTGGCATAACAACAAATAAAACAGTCATGTGTGATACCTTGAACAATGTGCTAATTTATCGTTTTTTTGTTGGAATCATCCAACTCCATCTCGTCTCAGAACTGACGGCACAGCTGTTAGTACGCACGCCTACCCACCACACTTTACAGGCCCTACAAGTGAATCTCACCCGCAAAACAAATAACAGGAGACAAGCATAACAACCACCAATTGCATCAGCACATTGTACCACATCATTTGTCTAGTGAAGTCGTGAAATAAGCTGTTTATGTTTATACCGCACCATATCACAAGTTTGCATACAAGCTGCAAAGATGGAGACTTTTATCCCATTGTAGCATTTCAAGGTAAAAATCTAGTTAAATTTTGAATCTTACAAACACATACATTCATATCACAGCTACACAGCCTTTTCTGCACAGTTAATATGAACATGGGGAATAAACCAGTTTCTGCCAATGGTCAAGAATATACCTATAAAGCTTAGTTTTGAAAAAACTTTTATCAGCTATTTCATCACTCATTCGTTAAGATGGGATTACATGTAGTTAACATTACCTCTAAATATGGTGATGTCACCTGCACCCCATGTTGTTGTTTGCTTTTCCTTAGTCTTCGGCGGACATGCCAAGGTGCATGGGCATATTAGTCACCTTCAGGACGAGTTAGCATGTATTTCCTGGAGGTGTATTGAGTTGTTGTCATCGTCCCAAACATACGGATCCTTCGCTGCTATGTTTAAGGCAGGTCAATTGGCTCTTAAGTGGGTGCACACGAGTGATCAGAGAGATGTTTAAAGCTATACCCACATTTAATCTACGTTTCTCGTCAACATTTTAATACAATTCTACTTATTACAGTCCATTACTTGTTGGCACCGATACACTAAAAGGGGCGTTATTCTTGTACTCTAGCTACAAAGAAAATTATTTGAACTCACTAAAGCCATTTTCATAGTTATGGTTTCACTTCACTCACAGCACTTCCTCCTCGGTACTATCCCAAGGTTGGGGTACTCCACAAAACTACACTTATTCCATTATGGTTCCTTGGTTGTATTCCTCGACTTTTTGGTTGCTGTTTTGAGGTACACTTTAGACAGGGCAGAATTCCTTAGAGCGGCATGGGTACTCCAAGATGGTTTCCTGGGAGTTAGCATACCTTCTGAGCAGAATGGCTGCTTTTATGCCTGGCAGGGTCCTCCCGCTGATTCTTATCATTTTGGGGGCTCATTTACTTTGGGTTTAACATGGGACGGTAGGATTTTAAGCATCTTTGGTAGATTTATGCGTTAACTATGGGTTGATTTTTCATGGTTTATGGCTTCCCACTTCTCGGTTCCCTCTTAAAATCTGCCATTACTGTCGGTTGATTTCTGATGTATGGTAATGTGTATCCAGCAGCTTCGTTTAGTCATACTTCCCATAATTCCATGCTTCCACTAGGGAAGGTTTTGGAAAATACTTGAGTGTCTCAATTTTTATTTAATAAATTTGATTCCAGTACTAATAGAAAGGTCTTGAAGAGAAGATGCATTTATTATGTTATATCATTTTTTAGGACCATTATTCTCTGAGATATTTGTCCGCAAAGTTTCGTAACCATGGAAACCAACTCCTAGTCAAACTCAAAGCTATGACGTTTAGGATGTGACATCACTTGGTTGGTGGCACAGCTGATTGCTAATGGGGTTTTCAACTGCTCTTCATTAGTGTTGTTTATATTTTATCAGCTGCGACTCAAATCTCTATGGCGACCATCTTGCCTGCCTTGTGGCATCCATCTAGGATGATTTCAGTCACTCTTGTTGCCTAATTTGGAAGGGGTATGAAATTGGATATTTTGGGTGTGGCTGTCTTTCCGTAGCCTGATTTTCGTACAGTCAAACTCAAACTAAACAATCCTTTGGGTCACTCTGAATGGGGGTCATAGGATTGTGACATGACCCATCAGAAATAAAATGGTAAAACATATTATGCTATTTATAGGCCAGAATCGGAAAATATTCCGGAACATAACAGCATATTAAATGAATCTTATGTTTCATACACAAGAATCTAATTTGTCTCTGATGATTTGTTTGTGTGTTTGTGGCCGCAGGGAAAAAAGTTCAGTCCATACTAATTGGTACTTGAGGAAAAACAGCGTGTTTATTCCTCCGGGAAACAAAGCATTGAGATCGTGTCGGCTGACAGGAACAGAGTGTCAAAAAAGGAAAAATAACCAAGTATATATCAGCCGAGCGTCAAAACACAAAAGGTCAACGGTGACGCAACAAAAGCAATTAGCAATTAAGGTTACTTAAAATGACTGATTAACATTCTGCTCAACGAGCGCGCTACGGTTAACAAATGCGCGAGGCGCGAAAAGTTTCTAACCGCCACTCAAGGGCGCACTGCATTCTTAACAGTCTCAGTTTACCTTTATGCTATTTGATGGCAATAAAATTTATCCAAATCTTCATTATTTATGTCGTCAATAAAAAGCAACGAATTAACAAATTAGTTTTTAAGTTGTAATATCAACTAATTGTTTTCTTAACTATTAAAATCAGTTGCTAATTCCAACTACAACTAAATTATTATAATGTGTTTCATATTTCTGATAAACAACTACAATTATTTGCAAGTAAATGAGTAATGATTAAGTATTGTGATGTGGGAAGCACTTGATGTAAAAGAGAATTACTTTTGGTGAAAGTACCTAGGAGCGAAGGTAAAGAAAAACCAGGCTAAACATTCCCCTTCCATTCAAAGCTCCACTCACTTAAGTAAAAAAGACGCAATCTTTGTTAACTAGAAAGGTTTTAAGCAAGATAAATATAAAGAACATTGGTCGGACGGTTTTAAGCTCCAGTCAATAGTAACGCGGTGTTTCTCGTCCCTTTCCAATGGCGTCTGCGACATCACTCCAGCTAATGAAAGAGAAGTGCTCCTCGGATTCGCTATAAACAGTTCCGTATTTTAAGATAAGATGGGCATGGCAGTTGCAAGTAAAGTTGCAAAACTACCTTGATGGATGGCGGAGCAGCTTAATTAAAAATTTTCCTTGAAACTTACGCATTGGGGAGGAACGCCTTTAATTTGTTAAACTTGTGCTTACATACTCAACGCATCACTTCTCACATTGGTAGCAGCCTTGGTTGGCATATTTTAAGTCATTGTATTCCGCTAGTAGCGTACTATTCGGTGCACGATGCTCCCTTCCACGCATCTCGGGGTCCATTGCTCCTGAGTCTCAGGATCAACCCACTTTTTATGCCCGGTAGGAATTGTGGAATGTTGGGAGCATCCCAGGAGCATGCAAAAGTATGCCGAAGGTACATTCTGACGCGCCCAGAGGCATGTACCGCTAATACATTAACCTGATTTACAAAACTATCCACTGCGTTTGACACATGCCCGAACATACTAAGAAAATCTTGGGTAGTAGACTAACAATATTTTCGGTTATTCCGGTAATTCCAACAATTTAACAATCAAAAACAAGGAATCACTAGGGTTATCACAGAAAAAATCTCAACCACACTAAGTCTTATCTATAATCGCATTGCTGACCGGAAACGAAGGCCAGTCTAGATCATCTGGCGTGATTACTGGTCACCTCCTTGATTAGGGCCTGGCAAGTGGGGCCTCCCCACATGGGAAACGACGGCCTGGATGAATAAGCGTCTCAATGGTTTCTTCAAGTGAGGGTAAGGGCATCTCCTGGCAGGTACTGCGAAGTTGCAAGGCCTGCCTAATACTGTAGATTTGGTTTGCACAGGTCAGGGGCATGTAGTCATGCCATTCACAGCAATGACGAGCCCAGTCTTGTTCCAAGTGTTGGATCCAGTTTTGCTGTTGAGGACTGGCCAGGGTTTTACGAGCCAGCCACCATTCGAGACTAAGGCCCTCTTGTTGCCATGGTGACTCAGGACAAGGTGGAGGCAAGAAAGGTTACGGAATAGGTGAGGATACTTCCGTCCAGTCAGGGCCATCAATTAGCCGAAACAGCCAAAATCCTTGAGGGCGGGGCAACCGTGGGTGGGGTAGGGATCCACGTTCATGGTCATAAACCACCAATGAAACAAAGAGTATTTATTTGACAGTTGAAGATTGTCTTATGCCATAATGCACATGGCAAACAATGCTACACAGAAGGTACGAGACAAAGGACCCGTAGCTTTGGCCTCTTGCTCCTCCAGTTCGGTAATAGTAGCCGGTTCATGTATCGAGAAAATTTCTCCGAAGATGACGGTAAAGTCTTGGACTTGGAGAGTCCGATGAACATACCCATTTGCTTCCTCTGGTTCAGAAATGGACATCCACGTCTCAGCCGTCATAAGCAAGGATCGGTCACTCCATTTGCACGTAAAGACGGAGGTTTTTGTTGGCAGTTTACTTTACCCAGAGGGGTGGTATGCAGTAGTCGTCGAGAGTAATAAAGTTAGAACGCTAGCACTCACAACGGCTTTTTCATGGTGCGACGTGGGTGGCCGTGGGCAGAGGTTCAAGGGTTCCTCTGTCCATGCTCGAGGCCATTGGGGCGGGAGCATGGAGCAGGGGAACAAGAGCTCCTTCATACGTACTCGAGGAGCGTGGGGCAGGAGAAGAAAGACCACTTGTGTGCCCAAGGATGCGCTGACCAGACAACAGCCAATAGAAGAAGGGACAGCACTTACCTTGGAACAGGAAACAGATAAGAAGGTCCAGCAGGGAGCAAAAACGCTCTTTTCTCCCTGCAGAATGCATGCAGAATCCTCACTCGTCTCACCTAAGGAAAGAAGGAAGAGAACCGAATATTAGTAGTTTTAAGATCGTCATTTTGTTTTTGCTATTTTACTCTTTTTATCAGTCTTATATCCTACGTTAACTCATAGTCTAATTGTTACGCGTTACGAGTACTCACTCCGCGGCCTGTACTTTTCATTTGTTCCGAGCTACTTAGCTAAACTACAATAAAGAAAACCTGGTAAACTACCTACAAACCTGCGAGTCTGTCCTACCTAATGTTTCCCGTCTAGGATCCGCCACCAAGGATAAAACGATCGCCCAGGGTAAGATAACCTACAAATCATCCCCTCCGATCTCATCTCGCAGCCCAGACGCCCGGCACACAACGCCCGGCACTCCTCGTGAGTCAACGTGCGACAGCCCACTCACAACTGGCGCCCAACTTTCTCGGTTACCTACTATTACACCCAAGTTTCTCTACTGGCATGGATGTCCCCATTTCTCCATTGATGCCCGAACTTTCCCTGGCCATCAAGGAAGTGATGGATCCGGCCTCACCTCCGCTTAGCCTAGCAGTGGAGCCCCAACAAGAGTCGACGTCGTCACCGTCGAAGCTTTTCCGAGCTACCCCTCCAATCGACGCCAGGGCGCTTTCGCCCCCCGCTGGTCTCTAACTACCCGGGGTCTCCTCCGGCGAGGCGCCGCGTTCTCTATTCTCTCCATGGACGACGCCGGCCACCACGCTGGCGACGCCGGCGGACGATCATCGCCTGGCCATCCACAACGAGCTGCTGGCATTTATCACTTTGCTCAAGGAGTCCCGGGAGGAGGCGATACGCATCAACAAGGCGGATTTACTGCTCATCTCGCAACTATGTCTAGAGTTGGCGGATGCCCGGAAGGGTCCTACTGAGGTCCCGAGCTCCGCTTCCGAGGTGCTTCGGCAGATCGTTGCCCCTCCTGAGACGGTGACCGCCCGGTATGTCGCCCAGCTTTCTCCAGGGGTGGTCTAACCCGTTCCGGTGGCTCATAGCACCAAGCAGCGGTCCTCGCCACCTGGCAACTCCGAGGCCGTTTCCACGTCGTCCGAAGCGAGCCCGTCCTTGCCGACTCCATCTACTACGGCGCCGCCGGCAGTCACTCTGGCCGTTCCCTTACCGGTCCCCGTGGCGGCGGCACCCAGGTCCGAGTTGTCGTCCAAGGTGACGCTCATGGGCGTATGCCCGGCGGTTTCTTCCCGCCCGTCGCTCGAAGTTGAACGGTCTTTCGCGGTCTCCACGGGGACGTCCACTCTTACCGATTACACTACCTCATCCTCTGCCATCCTGGTGGCTCTTTCCTGGCCGGCTCCCGCCGGCGCGGGTCCATCGTCAGGCCACCCGGTGTTACCGCCCGGGCCTGCTGGGGCTGTTCCAGTCCTATCCACGACGGCCAATTTTCCTGGCCGTCCATGGCGATCCACCGGGTTTCTGGACCCCTCCAGATATCCCAATTTCGTCCCTTCAGCCGTCACAGACATGAATAAGCTACACGAGATGTTCAAGGTGGCAGGCACCTTTGACGGCAACAGAGACCACTTTAAAGGGTGGTTCGTCACCTTCGAAGATGCATGCGTCCTCAATAAAATCTCCCACGAATATGCGCTTAGTGCCATTGGTTGGAGCATGGCTGGTCATGTCAAATCTTGGTGGGTGGAACACCGCTACTCCGTCCGCTCGTACCTACAAGCCATTAAGGACATCAGGGAGCATTGGGCTCGCCCAATCCCCGACTCCACTACCAAGGAGCAAATCAAGTCCGCTCAACAGCGTCATCAGCAGTCCGCAGTGGATTTCCTTCACTACATCTCTCGTCTGTTCGATAGGCTGGAAATTCCTGCTCCGGAGCCAGAGAAGATCCAGTACACGCTATCATCAAAAAACACATTTCCCTCCGCCACATCCTCTCGTTCGACGACTCGTGGCAGGCAGCGGTGCTCGAGGAGGAAACTCTTTCTCGCTCCAAACATTAAGTCGTTCAACAAGGCCGTCGCCAGGACCCTCCGACACTGGAAACTTTGGCGGATGCCCGCACACCTGCGGCTCCTCAGGGTGGCTACTCCCGTCAGCGGGATAACCGCCACAGGTCCGGTGGTCGGTCCTACACTCCCGGCGAAAGGAATGCTCAACCAGTGACGCCGTCGTTGACAGGATCTTCCTCTCACCCTCCCGCACCCCATGGTGGCGGGCGCATCGCTTGCCACTAATGTCAACAGCCGGGGGTCAATGTGTTCACCTGCCCCAAGTGCAAGGGGGTGAACAATGCCCTGAATGTCAATCTTTTCCTAGTTGACTCTGTCTTGGCGTGTCACCAGATCTCCGTGTCTGGGAACGATTTCATCACCGCCACATGCCATTTCGGGGACATCTCAACGCCGGCGATCCTGGACACAGGCGCTACTACCTCCATGGCTGGGGGAGCATTCTACCTCCGGTTCGTCGAGGCCGGTTTTCCCATGGCTGAAAACCAATGTGTTTGCTCGACCAAGGTCTCTCTTCGGGACCGGTTATATCCCATCTCCATTACTTTTCTTTCTTCTTTTGATCAGACGGTTCTCCTCTTGGGCTTCGATTTCATGGTCTTAGCTAGCATTGTGCTTGACCCACGGAGTAGATCCTGGCATGTGCAGCCGGACCATCCTCGGGCGTCTTGCCCGCACGGCCCCCCGTTGCGGATCTTCGCCTCCTCCATGTCCGACATTCTGCTCTCGCAGGAAGAGGCAACTGGCCTTTCCGAGGATCAGAAATCCATTGTCAACCGCCTGTTGATTTCGGTTTCCAAGGTTTTCGAGCCTCCGACTGATCCGGCCCGGGTGGAGCCCCAGGTCATCCACATCGTTGAAGGGGCCAAACCCGTCGCCCAAAAGCTCTATTTCACCTCGCCAAAACGGCGGGCACAGATGCAGGAACTCATCAACGCTCTTTTGTCAAAAGGGTATCTCATCCCATCTACGTCTGCCTGGGCGGCTCCGTCTCTGCTGGTCAGCAAGGGCCACGATTCCAAGGAGATGAGATTGGTGACGTACTTCCGTAATTTAAACAGCGTCACCATTCCTGATACGTATCCGCTGCCGCGCATTGCTGAGCTACTTGCGGGCTTATGTGGAAAACTATTCATGACTTCTTTCGATCTCCGGGAATGTTATTGGCAGATCCCCATTGCGCCTCAATGTCAGCGGTTTTTCACAACAGTCACTCCTTTCGGGACCTATTGCTATACCCGAATGCCCATGGGGGCACGAAATTCCTCTGCACATTGCAAACGAGTGGTGGACCAACTTCTACAACTGCTCTTTCAGGTCGATGCCAAGATTTATCAAGACGACTTGCTTATTTGCAGTGACTCCTTTGAAGACCACCTCGAACATGTCCGCCTCGTGATCACCATCCACCTCGACCACAACTTTGCCTTGAAGAGAAGCAAATGCTCCTTTTTCACCAGCAAGGTTAAATTTCTGGGTCATATTGTTACCCCCATGGGCGTATCCCCGCTACCGGAAAAGGTGTCCGCGGTGTTGGCTTTACGAATACCTACCGACATCAAGCATCTCAAGTCCTTCCTCGCCTCCTGTAAGTGGTTTGGGAAATTTATTCCCGACCTGGCTGAGGTGGCCCATCCCCTATACCACCTACTTAAGAAGGACGTTCCTTTCGTCTTCTCGGCGGAATGCATGGCGGCCTTCGAGGAGCTCAAGCGCCGTCTGGCCTCTGCTCCGGTGCTGGCGAATCCCGATTTCTACAGGAGCTTTCACTTATTCACGGACGCCAGCAGCTATGCAATGGGGGCCTTCTTAGCGCAGGGTGAGGAGAACGCCCTCCAAGTCATCGAATACGCTTCTAGAAGCTTTGATTCTGCCCAGACGAACTACTCCGCCACGGAGCGCGAGTGCCTTGCCGTCATCTGGGCAATCAAAAAGTTCCGGGGGTATCTCGACGGTCTGAGGTTTGTCGTGCATTCCGACCACCAGCCCCGTCGATGGTTGATGTCCAAAAAGGATCCATCTGGTCGTCTAGCCCGCTGGTTAATGAAGGTCCAGCAGTTCGACTTTCGGGTTGAGTACATCCCCGGAGGGCTTAACGATCTCGCGGATATGCTCTCCCGCTAATCAAGCGAAATCCAGCAGCTCGTGTTGATCCATGCTCTCCACATCGTAAATGACACATGCTCGGAAGAGGCCTTTGCCGATATGCTAAACGATGATCCCGAATGTGCCCGCATCATTGCGGCCCTCAGCACCGGAACGGACACGGTCTCGGTACCATTCCGCACCTATACGTCCAGGGGTTACTCCTTGTGCGGGGGACTACTGTATCGCCACCTCGCCGTGCTGGACGAAGAGGAACCCAGGCTGGTTGTGCCCAAAGCCCTGCAACACCAGATTATATGCGATAACCATTACTCTCCGGATGCGGGTCACCCAGGGGTATTGGCAACCATTGCCCGCATCACACAGAGATACTATTGGAGTGGCATGCGGAAAGCTGTCCAGGAGTTCATCGCTTCATGCAAAGACTGCCAGATGTTCAAACCACTCACGGTTAACGATCCTCCTCCTATCTGCGCCCCGGCAGTCCCACCCAGGTTTGAAGTCTTGAACGTAGACATCGTTGGCCTGCTACCAGCAAATCCATCGGGAAATCAGTCCATCTTCTTGGTGTCGGACACCGCCTCCAGTTACGTCAAGCTTTTTCCCACCAAGGACTCCAAGGCTGAGACCTTGGCGCAGGTGTTCCTCAACGAAATTTGCCTGCGGTTCGGAACTCCGAGAATGGTTCGGTGCGACAACGGCCCCCAATTCTTTTCCACCGTGTTGGAACAGACGGCGGCCGCCGTCGGGTTTCGCCTCTTTCGAATCGCTAAATACCACCCACAGGCCAATCCAGTCGAGCGACGTCACAGAGAGTTGAAAACCAAACTAGCCATTGCTGTTCATGGACATCACAATCAATGGGATATCTATTTGCCCGTGGTTCGCTGGGCCCTGAACTGCGCGGTGAGCCAGGTATTCAACACCTCCCCGTTTACCATTACGTTCGCTCGCCTTCCCCGGTCACCACACGATAATGCGTTGGATTTCCATCACGCTTGTTCTGACCCGCTGTTCACCAGGAATCCCTTCGGGGTATTTTTACAAAAGGTGGCCCTATGCTACCTGGACGCGAAGGACAAAATCGAAGCCGCCCAGGACGGCCGTCTTCAGTCCAACCCTCTGGTAGATGACTGTCCTACTTACCATGTTGGAGATCAAGTCCTCCTGAAATCCCGGCCAGAGCTCGGTTGCGCTTCTGCAAACATCCAAACTAGCCCCAAAAAGGGATGGGCCTTTCACCGTCCAACGTGTGATATCACCGACGGTTGTGGAAATATGGGATCCCGACCGAGTCCGGTCTTTAGGGGTGTTCCACATTTCGGACCTATGCCGGTTCCATTCCCCTGACGACTCATCCCCAGCACCCGCAACGATCATCGGGCGTACGAAGCGTCCCTCCAAGGGTCTACCTAAGTTGAAGTCGGTGATCCCACTGGGCATAACGGCCTCCGAGGACATCTCTTGGGAACGTTGCTAAGACAACGTCGACTTCAAAGTTTTGCCGCTAGCCGATCCGGTCCTCACCAGGGTGGGGCGGAAGGTTGTTAAACCCATTCGTTTTCAGTCGGTGGTTATGACCAATTTGGACGGTCCTCTTGACCACGTCCTCGCAGTTTTTGGCACCGAGATGGTAATGGACTTTTATGCCCGCACCGTGCACTATGTCACTCACCAAGGGTTCAGTGACGACAAGGCGGCCATTTATGTCCGCACTTTGGCTACCATTAGTCACTTCATGGAGGTCTCTGCTTTAATAGCGGCTGGATTTTCCCCCCCTCAGGCTAAACGGTGTTCTCTATGGTCCAAGGTCGTCTCTGCGGCCTAGGCTTTAAACTGGCGTGAATGGCCCCAACATCTGGCTCGCATTTATCCGGACATTCTCTCCCCCTCCTTTTACAACAATGGGGAGGTTCAAATTGAAGACACGCTAATTGCTGAATATATCGGCTATCGCAACTGGATCTCCCACGCTACTCCATTATCCACGCCTGGCTCCCCGGACATGGGTCCCGGGGGTCAATTAGCGTGACTATCACCTCGCTTGATAGCCATGCTGATAACGCATCCGGATGTCTTTGCCTTTGGCGGACGCCGACACGTTCCCACATTTTCGTTGACTCCTTTAGTCATCGCGTACCACGTGATCTGGCTTCTTCTCTTTTTTGCACTCCATAATAACGGTCAGTTTCAACCTATCTCCACGATGGACAACGTCGAGCGTCTCCCTGTCCCGGACAACCGCGGTACTGACGAAGAAGTCGCGCCACCTCAGGTCATCGCGGAGCCAGCCGAATTCATGCCTCAGGCCCGGGCCATCTTGGCCGAGTTGTCCGGCAACTCACGGCCCGACGCGCCTCCTGTCAACTGGGACCCCGGCGCCGCCTGTCCGGCGGCCATGGCCTACGCAGCAGGGATGCCGGCCCCGGCGGTGGTGTTCCCGCATCCCCCGGATCTGTTCACTCTCATACAATTAGCGGTGGCCACCCTTATGCAAGTTGCGGAACCCCTACACGCTGCTGCCGACCTAATGATGCAGTCCGCCGTCCAAATGACCAGCATAGTGGCCCAGCAGTCTCTGTTGAAAAGCTTCATCCAGGCCATTCGAGATCGCCAACGCTACTTGGCGAGGGCGGAGGAACTGTCCAACATCATCAATGCAGAGCGCAAGGTCCACCGAGCAACTCGCCAGAAGCTTGAGCTGACGGCCGGTTACCTCTCGCAGGCTTGCGCCTTCATCGATCGCATGCATGGGTCCAGCTTGCCCTCACCGCAACCTGGGTTGCCCATTCACTCGGACAACACCGTACCAGACCTACATCCGATGCCCAAACTGTCTCCGGTGCAAGCCTCCCCTGTTTCGCTGCCACAAGCCGTGGACCCGATTACCCCCTCCCCGGTAGTCCCTAACTCCCCGGCTCCTGGCTCGGACGCGGTTCTTCAAAAAGTGGCCCACTGGTCACTCGCATTCCTCCCCGATGGGGGGGATCCGACCCCTTCTCGTGGACAGATACGCAAACGGGGGCAACGGATCCCTATGCCCGCCGGGTTTGAATACAGGGTGGACTCCTCCGAGGACGAAGCCGTCCCAGAAGATCCAGGGACTGTGCACGAGGCCCCTACAATCTCCGTGCGGTCTACCCCTACCCGATCCCAAGGCAGACGGACGCTGTTCAAAAGTTTGGCTTCACCTACCAGATCCCGACCGTAAGCTTCCGAACGCCGGTCCCCCCGTCGACGTCCAGGACCGGTGCCTTCCCCTATTCAGCAAGCCAAAAGGTCCATTCTCAAAGGCAGCCCATCCAAGAAATTATCATTTTCGGCAGCGGAAGGCCGGGCCCCTCCCGACCGACGTGTCTCTCCAAGGTCCAAGTCCGTCCCGGCGACACAACAGTCTTCCACTGCGACTACTGCCATTCCCCCGACAGATAAGTCATCCAGCGACGAATCAGCGGCTGCATCCTCCACATCTCCGCGAGCTCGCTCCAAAAGATGTGCATCTTCTGGCCATAGACGGGCACGCAACTCTTCCGGAAAATATTGGAGCGTCAAGTACGGCCGTGAAAAGCGCATGGAATTTGTGCTTTTTCAATACTTCCTGTGTCCATCCCGGGACGTTGCTAAGGATCCTAAAAAGCTGGCGGCGTTCGAAGCCCGGGCAGCGCGTCGCATGGCGGAAGATCCCCATACCACTTACATCCTCCCAGTACCCGGCGACCCTGATTACGCCCACTGGGAAATTCTTCACAAGCTACCCCGACCGGGGGATAGTCGGGAAGTCTGTCATTGGTGCTTTGCCAGGGCGAAGAAATATGACAATTGCTTCACCCATTGGCACGGCGCCTACCCAATTCCCCGGGAGCGCCGCATCCTGAACCCGAAGGGCCCCCCGCCGTCATGCAGGATTTCGGCGTTGGATCTACGGGTGTTGGACATCATGGTCCGTCGGGCCATGGCGGTTCCCCAAGATTTTTAACGCGGCCGGAGCCCTCTCCTACGGCCTCCCTCCACGTGCTACGTAAATTCTCGTTATCACTGGCGTTTGGGGGTTGCGACTTGGGTGGCCGTGGGCAGAGGTTCAAGGGTTCCTCTGTCCATGCTCGAGGCCATTGGGGCGGGAGCATGGAGCAGGGG
>JAQIXS010004682.1:0-14429 GCA_034700785.1 Rossiulus vilnensis
AAGTTTATTCGTTAATTTAAAAAAAAAAAATAGCCCTAAGCTAACGGCGATTCAGTAGGACAATGATGGCGGTGACCATCGAAACGTGGTGGTAACCGTTAAATAATAATAATAAAAAAATAATTAATGGATTACGCCCCCTCCCGCATGGCATATCTTTGCTGACAGTAGGGAACCGAGTTGAATTGAATTAAAACTGCAGTTTCTATGGACTCAAACCCGAGTCGAATCGAGGTTTCCGTTCCTCCCGATAAATCTTCCACCCGCGTTGGAAGCAATTCGCGTACTGACCGCCTTCGTCGTCTTCTTCTCGTTGCAGGTTGCGACAAAAACGCCATCGATATTGTTTTGGGGGGACGCGAGCGCACGAGCATCTTGCCGCACGAGAGGACTTGCCGCCGTCTTTGATGGCGGCAGCAGCGGCGGCTCCCACCCCTCGTCTCTGCGTAGTGCCAAAAACGATGCCGACGAGGCCGAGAGGAGCGAAACTTCAGCCGCGGCACTCGCTCTCGAGGTACGCTCCAACAACGGCGCTGTACTTAAATCTTACTTAAGAAAGACGCTCGATCGTCCCGTCCCCCCATCCCCTGGTGTCTCCCCCGGTGAAGAGCTGCTACGGAAAGTGCTCGATCAATAGACTAGTCTAGAGAGTATGTGTGTGCGTGTGTATGTTTGCTCGGATTCAATTAAAACGTGAAAACAAGCCAGGGTTTCGTGCCTCTCTCTTTTGCGCCAGCTCAGATCATCGCGCTCTGAAGAAGCCACCTTAAAAAACTTGTTTTTTTCCCCTATAATTCAATGTTTTGGTGATGAGTTACGTAATGCATTTGTGACTTGGAGTTGAGGGTACCTAGCTGAATTGAATTGAATTAGGCCCGAGTTTTAAAACGGGGCCTTTGCAGCTTCCAATAATTACTTTAACTCTGGTTGTATCGAAATCCGGCCCTGAACAAATTGACTGTTCGGGTCGGTGAAATTTCACCGATTCATCCTAATACGTCTTCATTATTGGATGCATTTTTCTCAAATTAAAGTGATTATAAGACTACTACTTCTAAATTAAGCAGCATTTAGAAGAGCTGGACACCTTAAGCCCGACCTAAAAGGTTTGTCCACTGTGAAAGTCCATGCAAAAAACCATCACATTTATGCTTCAGATTCTTGTTATGATTGCAACAAATTACTTTTTTCATTCTCATCCCCCACCCGTCTAGAATTGGTTGTCCACTAAGGTTCTCGTTATTTTTTTATGATTTTAAAATCCCATTTATGAAAAGTTGAAATGTACTCGAAACAGGGTTTCCCACTGACCCGGAAAACACAGGATTTTCAGGGAAGTAGGAACTTCCTGGAACATTTTGTTTTTTTGCTTGAAAAATTTTGCTACAAAAATACTTGAAATTTTTTTCTTCAAATTTCCACAAATATCATGGATAGTTTTCATCAGTTCATCGGATGTTTATGATGCTACTCAAAGGAGGCATATCCAGTCATTTAGGGAATTCCCCAATCAAATAATCATTAAAATATCAGCAATTGGTATAAATTTGGTTTCCATTTTATTCTGCTAACGTATTTTACCAAACGACTGGAAAAGTCAGGGTAGCTGAGGATTTAATTTCTGTGGGAAGCCTGTGAAGAAAATCTTCGAAGCTAACATTCCACTGTACATCCTGGGAATTTTTCAAATATTTTCAATTTTAATTTCAATTCTTTGAATTAATTCGTCGGTAATCAAACGGACCGGAAGCGGAAATTCGTACATTGTTTGGCGAACTACATGAGGCGAAAAAGTTGATTTTGTGACCAAAGGACAATTTCTATAATCCTAAGAAAATTCGCCCAATACATGTATGGTCCAGGGACGGCCATCTTGTTCGCCGATTCCACAGTTGCCATGGTTGCGTTCGTTCTAATCACGCTCGACCCTAACTATACGTATCGGGGGTTCAGAGTATTCGCCGTAGACTCCTAGGTTAGGAATTGGAATTTTCCGAAGAACGCAACCATGGCAACCGCGGAACGCGTGAGTTCGAATCCAAAGTTCCATTTCGCGAACAAGATGGCCGCATTCAGGAAGTCTAGAGCTTTTCGTCTGGGATTTCATTTCTACCCATTGAATATCATGATTGAAGATTATCAATTCATCGATCTGTTCTATCAACGCCCATCCTCACGTGTTTTAGTTCGGTTTCAACCCTGTTATTAGTGCGGTGCATAAGGGGAACGCCATCGGACGAAATGTGACGGTAAGCCTAATTAGCCTTTACATACATGTTTTTTGTCCGTTCAATTTGCTCAGTTCAATTTAACGCGGTACCTTGCTTTCGTCAAAGATATGCCAATGCCAAGTGACAGGGGAGTGTAATACTTCAACCCATGTTATTGTATTTTTATTCTTTTTTAGGGCCGGTTGTGCCATCGTAGGTTAAACTAAAAGGTTGGGGGAAAAAACCTATTTTTGGACATTCCCCCCCCACCTCCTCTGTCATGCAAATTTCATGGTCGGATGGAATCCCAATCATGCAAGTGTTGTTGCAATGCTTTTCCTTGGTTAACCAGAGGTTCCCCTTGGGTTTTGCTTAACTTTTGTTGGTGCAACCGGCCATTAATTGACTCGATGGTCACCGTCATCGTTGTCAAACTGAATTTCTTTTAGCTTAGGGCTATCCTTTGGAAGAGAATTCCAACGCCTGATGGCATGCTAGAATTAATACCAATAATAATTAAGGATGCAAATGGGCTCTGTTTTCCATAACTGGGTTTAGTGCTAGGTTCTAACACTTCCTACACCAAATTATTATTTGGTCCCATGCATTGCCTCCAACGTAACTGTAAGGACACAGTTACGTTGCTGGCACATGACCTTGACGAATCTAACAAGTTCCGCTCATCACCATTTCGAGTTCTGTACTCGACCCACACTGAAAGGATTCCGAGGATTGGATATTTATCCAATTTCTTTTACGTTATTCACAAATGGCGACCTGGAATGCGCATTTGCTTCGCTTCGGTAAAGGTTAGTGCACAACAATGCTTGGCATCGACTCCATATGTAATGCGGGTTGTGTTAAGTTGGTTTTGGTTTGGTGCTGAAAGAAAATATCGTAAAAACGTGCCTGTCAGAATCTTTTAATATCATCGCATACAGTACGTGCAGAGCCAGATTTAGACCAAGTTTGATAATCTACAGCTTTGTGTCTTAACAGCATGAACAAGGTCTTCCAAAATAGCATTAAAAAGAAAAGGCTAGCCAGCCAAAGATTCCATTAACAACCTATTTACAACAATTGACACTTAGACCCAATAGCTTTGTGTGTCGCAAGTGCGACACTGCTTGTAGCATAATCCATACATTGTAACACTCAAAATTGGACTTCAAGGACGATGCCCACATGCTATGATAATCTGCCAGGATATCTGGACTATGCGTGTTTTTTAATCAAATTTCTGTTACGTTCATTTTTTTTCCTAGTTTTCTAGGCCGTTTTTACACGGTTTCCTTAACTAAAAACATTACGGTATACATGAAATCACCGTGACCACGTACGTTCAATTTTGTTGGTAATGGCCACGTTAGGAGTTGGTCTTCGTAGATAGACGGTCCATTGACTCGGCATTCGGTGGCAACCCCCAGCTAAAGCTCACTTTTTGGCGCCATTTTTTGACCTCGACCTCGAATCGCCGTAGACGGCGCTGCTTCCTAGGGTGGGCTTTCCATTCGTCATAACGTGGTGGTTATTTCGTCGATGACCGCCATGGTGGCGCTGGGCTTCCGGGAGGGCATCCTGCGTCCTTGCGACAGAGCCCTTTGGGGACTGGTAGCAGCGGTGGGGGATGGTGGCGCTGCTGCAGGGACGTTGACCCTGACGACTGACTTGCGGCGCCCCCTGTGCCTGTCGTCGGAAGCCAGCAGTTCGGCCGTCTTGTTGAGATTGTTCTCGTACTCGCTGAGCATGAGGTAATGCTCGACCTGGTCGCAAGAGGTCATGCAGTCGTACAGTTCCAGCTCGTCCAGGATGTTGTCCGCAAGGGCCTCCTCGGAGATGCGCGTCAGTTCCGGACCCCGTTTGCCGTCCAGGTACGCGCTTCCGCTCAGTCGCCGCTGACTTCCGCTGACCACGGCCAGGGTGACCAGTTCCTCTTCCTCCTCCTCTTCTTCCTCTTCCTCCTGGTCAGCATCCGCACCGCTCGATCTCCTCTCCTTGGACCTCTGGGCCGAAGACGTACGGCGCTTCCGTTGTTTGCGCGCCACCTGGCGACGGTGGACGTCCACCAGCAGCAGGAGAGCGCTGCCCAAGATGGCGCACGACGAGCTGACATAGAAGCCCTGGCGGTTGCCGTATGTAGCGTTTAAGTAACCTGCCGGAATAGAAACAAACTACTGGTCATCCAACGACACGAATTTCAACGAACACCCAAAGATAGACTTTAGTTCAATTCAATTCAATACTCTACTGTCTGCAAAGATATGCCATGGGGAAGGGGGTGTAATTCATGTCCTTTGGAAAAGAATTCCTAAATCCAATGACACGCAGTTGAAAGTGACGTCATAACTTCTCCAAAGAAAGACATCAAAATTGAAGTATAAAAATGACGTCATGTTGTAAACGTGGAATCGAAACCTCTGACGTCAAATCCAGGTTCAAAATGGCGTCGTATTGACCAAACGAGATGAATTTTTGTCATAAAGGAATAACATATATTTTGGACAATATATGCTAAAAAAGGAAATTTCTCGAAACAGAAAACCCAAAATCCAAAGGCTGAAATTTCGAGAATCCCAAATTTCATCTTTTGGAATAATGGCAGCACTGGGAATGGTCAGGGAAATTTGAAATTTTCACGCGAATGTCAGGAAAAATTTCACCAGCCTAAGAGTTGCCCTAATCCAGGGAAGTTGAGAATTTCAGTTTGTGTTGGGGAAAATCACGGATTGTGGGTGGGGGTGGTCGTAGGACCACATATACTGACCCGTTACTGGAATGCCGATGACCGTTGGCAGTGCTTGTGCCCACTGGACGAAACTCCAGGTGCGGGCGAAGTTCCTGGCCCTGACTTTTTCGTAAGTGAACATCTTGAGGGAGTAAACGTAGCCGCCCCAGAAGAGGCCGTAGATCCAGGCGAAAAACACGTAACCTACATGTATGTAATAAAACGAGGAGAATTTTTAAAAAAATAAGAAACCGGAAGTAAGAGGAATGCCACTCTTCGTTTTTCTTCTTCTTCTTCTTCTCACCGTGGTAGTCCCTGACTGCGGTGAGAGCCAGACAGGAAATGCCCAACATGAAACCGGAAGCCTGGCACAAGTAGTGCCTGGCGATGCGACACTCCTTGCTGTTCTTGACCACGATGAAGCCGAAAGCGGAAGTGCCCAGCACGATAGCCACGCCCAGGAAAGACTGGAGGTAGAGGGCGGAAGTCTCGTCCAAGCCGCTTCTCAAAGCTTCCGCCACCTGCGAAGTCAACGCAAGGAAACAAATGGGATATTTGTGCCCAGCTACGAGGTCGTAAGTGCCCTTCTACACTTGGCTGCGGTGATTAGGTGGTAATTTGGGGAAGCTCCTTAAGCATTTATGGAATGAAAATTAAATACGCTACCCATGCAACGTAATGCATTGCCACTAGAGAAGAGGGCGTTTTGAACGCTTATTGGGGGTGCAGTGCGTGTGGCACATTCGACGTTATGAAGAGAAAAAGAACATGTCGCCAAAAAACAATAGTTTCTGTCGTCTTAATGAAATGGGTATATTATTTACCCCCATTTCGGTTTAAAAGGGATCTTACCAGATAGACGAGGGGTGCGTTGACCCCCATGGCCGAAACTGCAGCCGAGAGCAAGAGTATTTGCACGGTGCGCGAATTGAGCGTGGTGAAATCGAAGAAGGAAGTGGGTTTGTCCTCCTTGCTCTTCTCTTTGATCTTCCTCTTCTGGTTCTTCAGGTGCAAGATGGCGCGCCTCTGAGGATGGTAAAGGGAAGCCGAGCGATAGAACGTGCCCAAGAAAAAAGAGGCGAACACCACGCCGGTCAACGTCTGAAGGCCGAAGCGCCATCCCATCGTACTTTAAAAAATAAATTAATAATTAATAATTAATCCAATTGCGAACGATGACCGAGTCCGGCTGGAAGATTAGAGGGATATATTAATTTTCAGAATTGGGCACTTCCAATGGGGAAGGTACTGAGGGGAAAAAAGTTTATAAATACACGTAAGTCTGTTCAAAACTTTTAATGTACTGGGAATCCAGATTTACCCGATGGTGTGCTTGTAGAGAGCGGAAATGACGAGAACGGCAAGGCCGGAAGAGCACTGGACGAGGACCTCGACGGCCTCCCGCTTCCGCTTGAAGTACTGACCGACCATGAGGTCTGCGGTGACCGTGCACATGCCCACCCCCAGGCCCACCACCAGGCCCCAACTGATGAACAACTGGTGGAACTGGGTGGCGAAAGAGGAGAAGAGGCAACCCAGGGCGATGACCAGTCCACCCAGGACGGCGGTCAAGCGAACGCTCTTGCGACGACAAAACGCCACCACCACCGGAGACAGGAACAGGGACACGCCCATGGACAGGGCGCCCAAGCAACCTGAAGAGAAAGAAAAAAGAAAGACATCTGGATTCAATTCAATTCAGCGTGGACGACGTGTGTTGATGGTGTGTAGGTACTAGGAAGATTGATAAAATTATGTTTATTTATATATGTTTATCATATCATGTTTATGCGTTGTAAACACACTGATGAGATTCAGATTTACTTATACAAGAGATGTACAAGTTGTACTGTGTTCCGTGCGATGTTATGTATGGAGTTGTAATACTCGATACACACAGGTTTAATACGAACATTGTATTATATATACATGTATATATATATATTAAAAAGTTTAAAAATAAATAAAAAAAGAACCATTCTGAATAATACATTTTTATTCAACTTGATTGTCAAACTGAATTTCTGTAAGCTTGAGACTTCTCCTGTGGGAGAGACCAATAAAAAGTTTGGATCCGAACGGATTTCTATCAGCGGGTTTGATGGTCCTAAAAAAAGTCCTAAAACTGCTTAACAATTCAACATTAAAACTGTTAGAAATGTTTCAAATTATCGCAAACCCAGTGTGTTGTGTTTGACGACGCATTACAAACAACACCGCCTTAATTGAATTTATTACACTGATGGAAAGACGTTGCCCTGTTAAAAAAACTAATCAAAAGTAATTGGTGTTCATGTATTAAAACAAACATGAATAAGGAACAAAATAATGTATCCTAAAAAGAAAGTCCTAAAAAGTCCTAAATTTCAAATCTTGGAAATTGTTTGCCTCGTTAAGTACTTTTTATAGTTGCTAAATGTATTATTATCTCCGTGTAGAATTGGTGGTCCGCTGTAGGATCTGTTATTTTTATCGAATTTTAAAAATGTCTCGTTTTCATAATAAAAATAAAAATAAAATTAATAAATTTGCAAAAAAACAAAAACACCGAACGTTATGCAACCCGCAATGCAAGAATGCCATGCGTGGAAACTATTTTTAGGGATTTTTTAAAATTTTCATTTTCCACTTTCTTAACCTTTTTTTTATATGAGCTGGACATTTTAAAATCATAAATCAAGACTGATACCCTGCGGGACGACCAATTATACATGGAAATAAATAAATTGAGCAATAATAACTAGTATTTAAAGCAGAAATGTACACTTTTTTTTTTGGCATGGGGTGCATGCATCACTAACATTTTTGTTATTTCTGCTTTCAAAAATACTAATGATTAAGATATATAATATAATATATAGAATAGGTCATGATTCTAGAGAATGTTTGTATTTCATTGTTTTCGGTGCATAAAATCAATATAAATCCACGTAAATACTCCGAAATTTCAGTAAATGGTAAATGGCTCGCTTCGAGGCTACTCCTTAATGCGTTTATTAATCGTCTTTGGTCCATTAATAACAGATGTCCCCTTTCCTCTTTCGGCCTCCATTATGATTAATTTACCCTAATATGCAGCCCCTGTCACATGTTACGTGTTACATGGAAATGGGATATTTCCGAATGCGAGGAGGAGAGGGTTTATTTAGGGTTAATTGCGAGTCCCTAATTTCTGATTTCTGCTCCTTTTAAGTGCCGCCATTAATCTCGACTGGAGCAATTAATTAAAGGAACAATAGGTCGGAAAAACAATGCGATTAATAAAAGTGAGCCGAGCATCCATCGCGTGGCCAGGGGGCGCCACCGTTGTGCAAACCGGATTAGTGGAAAATCATTAAGAAATTGTCGAAACTTGTGCATTCCAAGTGAAAAACTTGGGGAAAAAAACATGAAATGAAATTAAGGAAAATTCACCATAGTTCATGAAAAGTTTTTTAAAAAATAAATAAATAGAGAAATTATATAATTAATAAAAAAAACTGCTGGAAAAACACTTTTTATGGATTGTGGAGAGTTGGATTTGAACAGATTTAGTTCCGGTGTTTCGTTTATAAAAAAAAGACAGAAAGCATGGATTATGGTGACGTTTTCCTAATTCCAGTTAGAATTTAATTTAAGCAGATTATTTACAAAAAGTTTTCTCAAATGTGTTCTTAATTCCTTTCCAAATTAAAAAAAATATTAATTCATGGAGAATTTATTATCAAACCCTAAATAATAAACGTATTCAACGTTTTAGGTGATTTCGATCTTTTTGTAATTAATATATCAGAATAAATTAGTTAAGGTTCTTAAAAATTTGTAATGCAACTGTCAACATTTTTCTTAAAAAAACTCCAGGAGCATATCAGGCCCTTATTGGGACACGGGCCCAGACTGTTCTTCCGGCGCATCGTGGAGGCCACTTCCGTTCTGTATCACTTCCTATTTTTTATTTTTATTTACCCCTCCTCCCAAGCATGATTTATCGTCAGTTGTTCGTGAATTTGCATTTCGCATTTTGGTTTTCTCGTAAATAATAATAAAAAAAACTTCGTTATCAGTGAGATAAAAAAGGTCATTTTTGTAATTCCGTTAGATTGCCAGGCACTTTTAGCGATGAATTTGCGAGACTTTTCGTCGTCCATAAACATAAATTATAAAATAATATACGTCCTGGAGAGACGATCTCATTAATTGTATTGCGCATCCAAAATGTGCCTCAAATTTTCGTGAATAAAAAAAAAATATATATATAATGCGGTACCCATGAACGAATTAAGAAGAAAAAAACGCACTGAGATGTAATGAAAATGTATCAAAAACTGGAGTGGATTGTAAAAGGAGTCCGAAAATTATCAACAGTTTTTATCCTACTTGTATATTGGAATCGAGAAGATAATTTTCCAATTATTTTCGGATATCCTGTGTTTGCCCCCGTCCCCTTCCCCAACAAAAATGATACGATTATTGTAAATGTTTGGATAGAAAATGAAAGCATTCATGTATCGGGATGTGTTTTGGCTGAAAATTGCATATTTGTATGAAATTGTGATGTAAAAATATAAAAGATTTCTATACATTTTTTGCCAAGATTAGCATCTTTTACGAAAATTCGCCTAAAATTAATAATTTAAATTGAGATAATAAAAATGGAAAATCAGCGCGTTTGCAAAACATTTGCTGGAATGTGTAACTGTGTTTGTCCGTATCATTTATAAGATATTTTCTGTACAACGTTTCTGTTAAAAAGAAGTCGTAAGCATCAATATCCAATGCTGCCACTGATTTCCCATTTTTTATTTTATCTTTTTATGGTTTTATAATAATTTACATATCGTGTACATGCATCTCTTCTTAATTTTAAGCGAATTTTCATGGAGATGATAATCTTGGCAATAATTTCTTAAAATCGTCTGTGTTTTTGACATCGCGATGTCCTATCAGTGTCCAATTTTTAGCCAAAATGCACCTTGGTTCATAAATATTTTAATTTTTATGTATTGAAAACATAATTGAATTTGTTGAATTGTGTAGTAACAGCAGGTTCAATTACGTATGGAAAATACGCATATATCCTGGCTATTTTTATAAGAAAAAATATAGGAAATATAGGATTTTTTTCAAAAAAATTTCAACAAACATTGTTCAAGAAATTATTAAATTATTCATTTTAAATGATAATTAAACAAAAATAGTAAATTTTGCTAAAAATATAGGATAAATAAACAAAAAACAAAATAGGATATATAGGATGTCTGGGATGCCTGTATAAAATAATACGAGAGGTGCTTAGGGTTCTGAACCCCGGGTCCTTCGAATGCAGAGCCTCAGTTGTAAGCCCTTGGCGTCACTTACACGCGTATAACGTGATTTTGTAAAAGGTGAATGCACCGGAACCCCTATATGTTTACCAGGCCGTTTTCCTAAACTCAATCTCGCTCCACGTTGTATTTGTATTACATGTATCATCATCATCATCATCATCATTATTTGGCTCTTTAATTCGTTCGTCCATCGATGATCTCGATGTAATGGATTAATGCGGGAATCGATCCCCCATTAAGGCCCTTTCGTCTCCCCCGTCGTCCCCAACCTCCTTCCTATCACTTTTTTCCCAAAGCTCGAAAGTGTGAAAATCAATCGTCACCACTTACTTACTCTTTGGTTAATTTAATCGATAATCCAGGCGTGAAACCCATTAACGAGCCAGGGTTCTTCGTCGAGTGAGGGCGCCACTTTCGATCGATTCGTAAGTACCTACTTTCATTCCCCCCACCCCACAATCCGTTGATAAGAGTCAGAAAACTGTATTAATTTATAAGAAACCTATGAAAAACTGATTTGAAGAATAATTTTTATGCAAACTTATTAATTGGAAAGGGGGTTTCGGAAAAAAACATTTACTCCTTAAATTGGACCCGGTTGCACCATTGTAGGTTAAATGAAAGGTTGGCTAACCTGGGGTTATCTATAACCACGAATGTACATAAAGGGTTAATAAGGTTTTTGTGGCACCGTTTTACTATAGGGATTTTTAACCCAGGTTAAAAGTAAACACGGTGATTGCCCATTGTAGCTAGGAATTCTGGGAAAATTGCCTCGTGTTACAAACCTTGATTTAACCCTGCCTATTATCTGGTTTAACGTTAACCCGTGGTGAATCCCTATAGTAAAATGGTGCCACAAAAACCTTATTAACCCTTAGGTTAATTCGTGGTCATTGTTAACTTCAGGTCATTCAACGCTTAACCAAACGTCTCTGCATAATATCAGTATAAAATGTAGTGATATCACTAACCAAACTGATAAGTAGTCCCCAAAAACCGCTATTATAATACTGATATCAGTAGAGCATCACACGCTGATATTTCCTCCAGGGTGGAACGTTGAGATTTAAACAATAAATATTAATATTAAAAAAAACTATTAAAAAAATAAAAGGATTTGAGTCATTAAGTTATAAGAGGGCCTTTTGTTTTCTGGTTAAAAAATTCAGTTAATGACGGCGATTTCGCATGAAAAACGAGAGGAGAAAAAAGCATAAATGGATTTTCTTTTTTTTTTGTTATTTTTATGAGTTAATAATGGACCCGATTCGAAAGGGCTTTTTTTTGTTGGAACGAACATTTACTGGGCCCATTGTCTGATCGCATTTCCGCTTTTGCTTTTTCTTACGTTTTTAAGACTTGTTTTATTTCTCTACGAAATGGTCGTCTACGAAACTAAGAAGAAAAAAAATAATAATAGGTTTAATGGAAAAAAAAAATAGAAGTGTATTAAATATGGCTCCCGTGAAAAAGTTTCGTCCAAATAGCTTCTAAAAATCCAAAATGGCCGACGAGAAAAACCATTAAAATAACGATTGCGGAACTTTAATGCCATTTACATGATTTTCCCCCAAAATTTAATTACCTTAATTCCATCTAATTTGTTTTTCACGGACGTGAGTTTCCGAAATTATCAACGTACCCTGGAGAAAAGATCAGTGTTTGATTATCTACTAATATCAGCGTGATCCTTTACTGATATCAGTATAACGATAGTGATATCAGTACTGCAGTGGATTTTGGGACTTCTAATACCACTACGGTTAGTGATATCACTACATCTTATTTACTGATATCAGCATATGATCAGTATATTTGTACTGACGTGCAACCGGCCTTACCATTTTCATTTCTGTTTTAGGAATGATTGGTTTTATATTTATATTTCGCACGAAACTATTAGGTTTTTCCCCGTCTTGAAAAGTGCATTTTTTTGCACTTGGTAAGTTATGGTTTGGCACCCTTCGCATGATCACATGACCCGTCAACGACTCTTCAGTGTTTCTCGGTAAAATGTTTAAAATAAAAACGTTTTAAGATTTCATGGAATCAGTTAAATGGACGGAAGTGAATTTTTTAAAAAAAGAATTAGGGATGAAGAATGAAGTTTAAAAACGCTTAGGGCGTTTGAACCCTTTTGTGTTTACCCCTCGTGCTCGACACATGGTTAACTGGGATTTGCACTTAACTCCCATTATTTATTGCACACGTGTTCAAACTACGGCGCTTTAAATTGGTTTTACAGAACGCCGACTTACGGGTGCCATCTTTGATTTCTTCAATTTTCGTTTTTTTCCCCACTTTTCGGGGTTTAAAAATAGGCGTCACATCACTTTAACAACAACAACAACAAAATACAAAGAAAAAGCAACCACGAAGAAGTGAGAAACGCAGGATAACAAATCTAACGATAAATTAAGTTTCTGATATCCCAACCAGCAAATGGCACGTAATCCTAACCATGCAGTAGTAGCGAACTGCAGTATTCGTTTTAAGGCCACTGCTGAATTAAATGCATGAAATATATCTTTACAAAAACAACAATTTTCAAGTTGACAAATTGTGTAAATATATATATGGTGTTAAACGTTTTATAAAAGATTGCGGACGAACGAGGCCACGAATTAATAAGTAAACAAAACAAAAAAAGAAAAAGGAAAAAAAAAGGATATTTTTATTTTATGTTAATTCGGTTTTAATTTCTTATTTTCGTGCTCCACTTAAAACGCACGCTAAACAGAAAACGGGTGATTAATTGGTCGACATCACGAACGCCCTAAAACACGATTTGAAACCACGGTAAAACATGGCGGTCAACTGGTTTCGAACACGTTTTTTTTGTATTGTTTATTGCGTTTAATTGCTAGTCATTAAGAGGTTAACGATATGCTAATTCAGTGTTGTTGTTTTTTTATTCGTTGTTTTTTCATAAAATATCTGTTTGAGATATGGCAATCCGTGCAAATGGTGGCCTAAATCACAAAATAATTTCACAGAAAAGAACCCCCCCCCCCAAAAAAAAAACGTACACGTAATCGATTAACGACAAATAGTTGTAAAATGAAAGTAAAATTTATTTTTAAGACATGTCATAACACGTAATAGTAAATGAGTGCGTAAAACGTGTTTTGCTTCCAGATTACTTAATGGTTGCTCAATAGCTACGCGTGATTATCACGTTAATCATCACGTAGTTATTGTTTAATTGTGATAATTGTGATCCTAAAAATCCTAACAATAACTTGTTGTTAACGTGCATTCCAGCGTAGATCGCAAAACAGGCTGTTATAGTCAGTTCAAAACAAGAGTATAAACTCGAGCCAAAGCCAATCCTAGATACGCAGCTTATAGGTTATGCATTCCAGCATGGATGAGGTCACGTAGATATGTCCAACGGATGTGAAATGAATGTAATGGAACAACAGGAAAGAATAATCGCAAAACGGGATATTTCGATATATTCCAGTTTTGCACGGAATATTATGCGAGGAATGTTCTTTAGCTAAACATTTAACGGAAATGTACTTTATATTTACTTCGTAAAATTATTCGACAAAAGAACACAATTTGCAGACTACGATTGGTAATCGTCGGAGCTTTTGAACATGGAAAAGTCAGGGAAATTATTTTCGAAAAACATGGAAAATTCAGGGAAATCGTTCCAAAAACACGGAAAAGTCAGGGAAATCGTTTTCAAAAAACATGGATAAGTCAGGGAAATTGTTTTCGAAAAACACGGAAAAGTCAGGGAAATCGTTTTCAAAAAACATGGATAAGTCAGGGAAATTGTTCCAAAAACACGGAAAAGTCAGGAAAATTGTTCCAAAAACACGGAAAAGTCAGGGAAATTGTTCCAAAAAACACGGAAAACTCACGGAAATTGTTCCAAAAAAACTTGGAAAATATCACAATTTGCAGACTACGAATGGTGATCGTGACCTCTGAATAAATGTAATTGTGGTAGCACAATTAATTTTTTTTTAAACAAAATGGAGTAGTCCATTTGCACGTTAAGACTTGTCTTGATTTTAATAGCCTACATTTTCTTCCCTATAATCCGATGTGTGCGTGTGTGTATTCAATTGCGTGTTCGTTTCATCTTTTTTTTTTCACATTAATTCTTTTTCATATTTAAATGAGCAAAAGTTGAAATAAAAAAAAAAGAAATGCGAAGACCTAATTTAT
>JAQIXS010004683.1:0-14428 GCA_034700785.1 Rossiulus vilnensis
TTATGTGTGTTTTTGCATGAAAATCTCTCCCTGGCGATTTTTAAATGTATAGAAGAAAATAAATGTTAGTAGTGACGAGTGAAGCAATACAGAATGAAATGCATAGGTGGCCACGCAAGAACAATAAACAAAGATATTATAATTAAGTTTTTTTTAATTTTGAATATTTTTTTTTCATATTAGAGCATCTAATAATATAGAGCAGATCATTTCATTCAATAAAATAAATTTAATGCAAGTAAATTTACAACTATTGCTAACAACTGTAATTTACTAATACAAACCATCGGTTTACATCAAGGAACACTTCCGTTTATGTTAATAACATTTACTTAGGCATATACAGCACATATACAATAGGAACATATTTTCAAGCTCGAATTTTTAATGTTGAAATATTTTTTATTATTATCCTTACTATAAGCTACCCCCTAGATGCCATACACGTTTAAACACTTTTTGCAACAAACATGCATGAGAATTTTAAATTCCATTCGAGAAATTCGAGATGGAAATTTCTACAGGGCTTTTAAAGCTCGCGCAAATCCAGTACCAATATCCTAAACATATGGCATTCATGGTTGATATTGCATATTCAGTGACCTAAATTTGTGCGCATATGATGGACCATTCTCAGGCAATATCATAAAAACACGTAGATCGCTAAACATTTAGGTCAATAACGACACATTTTAAACGACCTTTTCATCTTTTTCCTCTAGGTTTATGCTCTCGATTTTTGCGTAAACACAACCCACAAACTTCTACAATTCTTAAAAATGTAATTACATATATTAGAAACCAATTTTTGAATCCGAAAAGACATGGAAAAGTAAATTTACATTGGTGAAGTAAGTTTTCTTTGTAACTCTATACTAGTAAATAATCTACCATTGAAGACATGCGTTTCAGGTCTCTCTTAAAGTTTATATGGAATTCTAGTAAAAATTCTACGGAGAAAAATTAACGAAGAAGGAAAACTTCAGAAATCTTAAAGGAAAACTAAGAAATCAGAAAAGTGTTTGCCTTAGATCACGACCTGTCTCAGCTATTGAATAAATTTAAAAAAATACTTTCCTTTAAAAAAAACATTCTCAAAAGTTTATCGATGTTTTGACGAAGCATCATGGATCAGAATTTAAAATGATGATAAAACTCCAGATGTTCACGTCAAAAAATAGTAGGAAAAATACCAGATGGGTTGAACTATAAATATCTCACCAATTTATGAAGAAATTAATGTAATAACAAAAACACATGGAATTGAGTGGAATGAGTTTATTCACCAAGAGTCTCTAATTGTTTGAGTGAATTGAAGTTTGCTTTGAATTTACTTTTTTTGCATTGCTGCAAAAACTCGCCTAAATTTTTTCTAATTACATACATTTCTGCATATTCTCAGCATCATTATCCATATAATTTTTTATAATTACATTTAACGACCTTCTCAAGGCTGCCTTCAAGCCATCATCTTGGTTTTTATAACGTTGGAAGGCAGGCAGGAATGAACCAGCCAACCGTAAGCAAAATTTTACTCCAAGGAGTACATCGACATCGTATTATGGTCTGACGACTGCGGAGTTGAAAGATTTCAAAAAGAGTCAAAGTTCAGTCCAAAGGCTATAAAATCAAGTGCTGCTTTCTTCGATTTTATTTGACCCAAAAAATTATTTGTCATTTAATCGTTCTAGCTAAGAACTGTTTAATCGTTTTGACTGAGGTGCCAAACCTCCCTTTGTTCTAGCACTTTAACGAATCTGTTAGCGCAGTAAACACAGCAGGTAAAACAGCTGCAAGGTTTCACGCATGACGTCACCTTTGACATCGAGGCATTAAACATGCATGGTTATCGGTCAATAGTTATACCGACCCAGTTTGATAATTTCCCAGAAGCAGTAACAGGACTCATGAAAGGCTTCTTTCTTTGATGCTCCATAAATTTCAATACATTTTTTTTCCAAATGCCCTTTCCCATTGTTATTTCGTTGAATCGGCCAGGCGCGAACCCAGGTGAAGTCTAATGAAAGAAAACCATAAGCGAACTGTTGCCAAGACATAAAAAGCTTGTAAATGTTTATAAAAAACACTAAACCGAATTTCTGGCCATTTTTTCGGAACCATTTGGTACAACAATACCTCTAACAAATCGGTGTTGGGAACACGTTAACATACTAATAACATACAAGTATATCTGAGTGTAATTGAAAATTTGAACAAAAAAAGTGTGGAGCTCCTCTGCTTTAGTCTCCAATAATGTCGTTTTAGGAATCGTATCGCTATAACTATTATACCCATTAACACTTGCTATTTATTCAATTCATCGTCGTAATGAATTAAATAAATAACAAGTACTTCTGCAACATCAAAAAAAAATTGGAGCAGCAATGCATTTAATGACATCATTGGGTGCTCCCATTTAAAAAAAAAATTGTCAAAAAACAATTTGAACAACAAGTTTCAAATTGAATATCTACTAGTGAATATGCAGTGAAATCCAACGAATCCAAAGAATCGCTTTCCCCTCGCACCAGGATGCCACATATCTGGAAATGCATTTCAGACTCCCTATAAACTTTACGCATACGGTAAAATTAAAACACCATCTTTGCTTTTGTTGGGCGCTCAATTTAATCCACGTTGAATCCAACGTGAACAGCAGCATTCAGGGATTCATGGCGGTTCACTACGTTTGATCTTTGTACTCAAATTAAGTTTGTTTTTCATGGATTGGCAAACGAATAACCTGACACCGCCCCTGCCGACGTGCTCGCCAATACATGTGCTCGAATGCGCTATGAAAGTCAACATTTGCCTGAGGATCACGTGGGTAATTGATTGCATTCGCCGGCGAACTATTTCAGCGCACGGCTAACTGACTAACAAGAGCTGCGGCCACCTCGACTGGCATTAAGCCGATCTCCGCCGAAGTCTTCAAGCTCAAGTTTAATCACAGGCAGAATATTGATCTTTTACTTCCGTCTGAAGTCTGTCACCCAAAGACAAGACCCTCCATCTGTTAAGATTTCTGCAACTTTTTCGTCAATTGACCCAACTGACACAGGATTTACTTTGAAGATTTTGCTGCCAAAGTGATATTGAATTTGTTGGAAGAGTGTCCCCCAAGCCTGTGACTGAATTCTTGGTCCGTCGGAAGACTTTTGAATCATCTCCAGAAACGGAATTGGTGAATATTATCTCTCAAGCAACAAGCATGCTGAAATTTATGAACAGCATATCCAAGAACGGAATGAACAGTTTATTTTTCTGCGACAGTGGCAAGGAATCAACTGTAATACGAACTGTGATTGCCAATGCCCCTTAAAACAAAGATGCCCATCCGATAAGTTTTCTTAGCATCAGCTGCTTCCAAAAATGACAAACCTACTGGCTATCGCCATTGTGGCCATTATATTGCAAAGGATCTCCTGTCTTAAGGTCAGAGTGTTACCACAGATCGGGACCTCAACCCCATCAAGCAATTACCGCGTGTTAGAACATTGCCATCAATCATTTGCCTACTGTCGAGAGAAATATAACATCAGTCGTCCCAACATGACAAGGACTGAAGGGGAACGGGCAGATTTAAAGCCACCTCAGAACATTTCCAGCAAAAAGTTCCTTGACCATCGCTGCTTCTGCGATGCTGATTGTCACCGTTATGGAGACTGTTGTCTGGACGAGCTGATAAAGATGGACCCATCGCAGACCCTCGAAGAGTTTGAGGCTGAAATGATGGTCAACCACATAGAAGGGCTACGTGACTGGGAGTGTTTTACCCTCCCCATGACGGTATATATTTTTTTCTGTTCCGGGTTCCCCTCAAATAACAAATAAATATTCATTACATGTGGTTTCCCCTCATCATTAACAGTTTTGTTGTTGTTTATCAGTTCATTAGAATTCAATGAATCAGTCAAAGCAAATAAATGGTTTGCAAAATAAAACGGAATAACCTTGAAAATTACAGAGTGGCTTTGTTGATGTCAAAATTTCTTCGTTTTATCGTGCCAAAAACGTGCCATTTTAATCATCTGCGATAAATTATTATACCTAATTTGAGGAATTTTGAAATTTCCAAAGTATGTAGGCGTTTAGTTTTTTAATACATGTAAATATTGTTAGATAACGTTTGATATATAATGTTAAACAATTTGCCGATTAGTTCTTACATGTATTTTCTTATAATGTAATACTAAAAGGTCTGTATGACATCTTTAACACATACAAAAAATGTTGAGTATAGGCAACTTTCAGCTACATTAACGATAGTATTATGTTTCGATTCTTAAGCCCGGATAACCTCAATAATTAGATAATAAATGTATTAATACATTTGAACATTAGCACATGTATTAACATTCCTATGGAGATGATAAGGCCAATTTCCAGAGACGCTTCGACTCTCTATTGAAGTCTTAACCAGGTTCTAGTAATTAAAAGTTTAGTAAAAATTAATACAAAGAAATACTCTAAACCAAAACTAAATCAAAAAGGAGGACTTTCAGGATACGTTAATGGCCGTAACCAAGTGCCAATACCCTTGCAATGCTTTCACTAATTTGTACTAGACTACTAAATTTCAATGACACGAAATTAACGTCAGGAAAAAAACATTAATTAAAACGAAATTAATGTCAGAAAAAAACATTAAGTTTGGGTCCATTGAAATTTAGTAGTCTAGTAAAATTAATACCAGCATTGCAGGTGAATCGGCAATTGACTATAGCCAATAAAGGATCATGAAATCTCATTATTTAGATTCATGTGTTGACTTGGTTTTGTGCATAACAAATTGCACATTCTTATCAGTACTGGTAATGATAATTACCATGCATTTAATACAATACCATCCTTACATCCTCCTTTTCCTTTTGGTTTTGTTTATATTAAGTTTTTTTTTACTAAAATTTTAATTACTACATGTAAATAAAAAGTCTCACCATCGCTAGATTAAGAAAAAATTGGTAGTGTCTTCTCTTTTCTTCAATTTACAAGAAATCTTTAATCGAAAGCAAGCTTTGTTTGTGAACTATTTCCCTGCAAACAGAAAAAAAGTTCTTATTGAAACTTGGTATTTGGTATTTATTTATCATTTTTATGTGTTGTTTGTTTGTTTAAAATAAATCCGGGTGGCAAATTGAGCAGACCAACTCATAATTTAGAAATATCTGTTATTTATCGTTTGTTGACAATATTTTAAGATGCTATCAAAATAACATGAAGCTGAAATGGAAGCAACAAGTCGCAGGATTTTAGGCTTTTTAAAGAAAAAATATTTAAAAAAATCGTTAAATGAATTGTGCCGAGTTCCATAAGAAGAACTTGTGGCAAAAATGATATACAAACATCCAAATATAGAACACAGTACAAACATTACTTGTTGATCATGGGTTAGTACCTCAAAACAAGGATACATACAACATATGCAAACACTACATTTTGCCTCGTATGCAGAAACATTTCGCACATTTTCACAGATGTTAATTTATAATAGAAGGTTGTCATTGTGATCTCAAATACGATATGTTTTTTTTTAAACAATAAAAAGGTTTGGACACTTTACGTGAAAATTTGGGAATTATTGAGGCGTCAAATTTGTAAATGTATACATGTATACAGAGTTATAACATATTGTATAATGTGGATGACGAATAAATCAGGTAATACATGCACTGCATGTTCATAATTGCGGAAAAAACGCGTTTCTCAAGTTTTATTTTTTCCCCATTGCGATAAAAAATACGAAAAAAGTCATAATTTATGCACAAGTTGGTATATTAAAAACAAGAATAGGCACTTTCAGCATAATTCTGTACATATTTCCATCGACATTATATGACATACGATATCAAATAAGGTTTCAAATAATTTGCTAACTATTACGTGAAAATGAAAGGTAAAGGCACGCAAACCAATCCAATTTAAAGGGCATATTAATTCTGCCCAGAGGTTTTTATATTGTGCTTCAAAATTTCTGTTTTGTTTTGTGATCACATCGGCAACCTTCTACAACAGAGTAACATCTGTGAAAATGTGTAAAATGTTTCTGTATACGAGGTAATATTTAAAAATATTTAGGTCTTGCAAATGTATCATTGTGTTGAGGTAATAGTCCATGATAAACAAGTACTGTTAGGACTAATAGGACATTTTAACTATATGTTAATACTGATTCAATCCTTAAAACTAAGACTTTTTTAAATCTCCATTATAAAACAAATCTGAACAAGAATTAAAGATTTAATAATGGCGACAAATTTTCGTTCGCTAAGCTGTTTTATTACCTTGCAACCGTGATTACAGTTTTAATTAAAGTCCCATGCACTGCTTTATTAATTTTGATATTCGTTTCGAATATTTTACTGCAGTGCTTGCTTGGAGTTCTAGTTTCATGTAAATTATTGCAGTGCTGACTGCAGTAATTTATGGCATCATGTTCAAGGCGTCAACCAAAGAACCCCTATATAGACTTAATGAATATATAAACCCGGTCAACAGCCTAATTTGTGCGGAAGTTATGTAAATATAATATAATATAACAACTTATGATCTATGCCGTCTATAACGTTTATTTTGAAAATATATCACACGTTTCACAAGTATGCTTTTTTATGTCTATTTATGCATTTTAGCCCCACACTTTTAAAACCATGCAAATTAAACAGTATAAACGTTTTTGACAGGTATTACATGTACATGTATAATATAAATGAGCTTTCCATTATTTAGTTTTCCTATACTTGGAAAAGTTCGTAATCAATCAAATTTTTTACAATTTTCACAATATCCCATCCACTTCTAAATTTCTCTTTGAGAATCTTTCGCAAATGTTGTTTAACATTTTTAATTTCCCAAAATGTTTAATAACAAAAAATCATTTGCAGCTTTCATTCTTTTTATTTTTTCCCAAAAATCACTAAGATTTTTCAATAATGTCATCAGCACTAATTCATACCTAAAGCAAGAAACAGACAGTTCGAATTTACATAAGACAATTCAATGTCACATAATACTAACTTTGCCATGTCAACAAAGTTGGTAGGTAAATATGGTACCTTATGTGCAAACATCATCATACAAAACCCACGACAACGCCCATTGCCAGCACAGCACATTCATCCATTTTTATAACAATGCTATTTTTTTCAGGATACCGACGTGTACATAATCGCTTCTTGCCCAGCAAATTATGATAATGATGTCATCATCAACCGTTGCAGGCGCCAAGTTCCACGAGACAAGTACGACTACACATTAGACTTTCCAGCCCTCAGCGAGCAGACCAACATCACCTACGCCAACGTGTACTGCGCAATATGCAATAATGACAATGAGCTCTACAAGTGGAACATCCGTATTCTCTGTCCACTTGGCTACCCAAACTGCACAGAAAATATTCGAGCTTGGCGTTATGTTCCTGGCAAGAAATGGTGGCAATACCACGTATTGCAAAATGAAACACAAAACATCAAGTATCGTATTACGAGTCTGGTAAATGCGGAGTATTACCACAAATTCAATGCTCGCAAGTGCCGCACGGATGTCATTAGCACCTGTCCTGACGGCTGGGTGGGCCACAAAGAGAAGGCTCTGTGTCAGTCTTATTCTCTGATAGTAAAGGCAGGAAACACACCCAAACTTTACAAGAATGAATACTGCGCCATTTGCAATGGGGAAAATGCAGCTCTCTTGCGTTGCCCATATACCATACGCGAGAAACCACCAGTTACTACGGGGGTTCAGTCCCTTGCACTTGTACTCGACTTCATGGGTCGAGGAAGTCAGGTGGGACAAGTTGGGGTCTGCGGCACCAACGACCTCGTCTGTGGTTTTGGGGAGCTATGCGACCCACTACACAAGAAATGTCGTGTTTACACCTGTGGGCGGAAGTACCAAATGGACGACAATGGCAAGTGCATCCTCACTAATACTAGCAGCAGTGCTTACCACATGCGGTTCACTGATTTACCCTACTTGGACAATGACTGTCCGAAGTTCTACGTTAGTAGGGACAAGTTCAACCGCTATTTCAACAACTCGGTATACATCAAGTCCATTAAAAAACTCTTTAATACCAGTCAGTACGAAGTGGTTAACTCGACCACCATCTTGGTTTGCACTAGTCATGAGTCATATTTCACGTGGAAGTTTTCAACTGCACAGTCAATAGTCTCCAGGGTTTGCACCGCAATTTCGCTCGTCTGTTTGGGAGTGCATGTATTAATTCATATTTTAACCCCGACACTACTGAATCTTCCTGGAAAAAACCTGTTGTGTCTTTCCATTGCTTTGTTCACAGCCCAACTGTCATTCGAGTTTGGAGTTGGTGTGACCAGTTTGTACGAGCTGTGCATTTGTATCAGTTTAATCTCTCACTTTGGCTTCTTGGCTGCATTTTTCTGGATGAATGTGATGGCAGTTGATGTCTTCCGCACCTTTGGGACAGCAACGAAGACCAGCTCTCCTGGCAAAGGCAGAGCCAACTGGGAATTTTGCATTTATTCAACGTATTCTTGGTTGGTGCCTGTCATCATAGTCTCGGCAACATTTGTCAACGATTTGATCCATTGGATGCCAGGATTTGAGCCTATGTATGGCAGTCCACTCTGCTGGTTCAACAACAGACAGGGCCTGCTGGCATTTTTTGCAATGCCTCTCGCAATTCTGCTAATCGCAAACATAGTTTTCTTTTCACTGACAGTAACCGCTATTTGCAAGACGACAAATGCATCAAAGACTATAAGAAGAAACGCATCATCCGACTCCATTGACAGATCAAGAATGACGCTCTATATTAAGCTAGCCGTCATTATGGGACTAACGTGGATCCTCGGATTCATCGCTGCACTGGCCAACGTGGAAGTGATTTGGTATTTCTTCATCCTGTTAAACTGTTTGCAAGGATCGTTTATTTTCATTGCGTTTTCTTGCAAGAAAAATGTTTTTCGCATGATGCGAAGGGGAAAATGCAGCGATTTAAGTAGCAAATCACAGGCCAGTAAATCAAAGATTACGTCAGTCTCCCAAACCAGACTATCTTTTCACACAATTATCACCTCAGTAAGCAGAAAACTCAGCTCCTTTGATGGACAAAAGTAAAATCTTAAAAATTGGTTTAGTAAAATTAATCGCTATCACTCCTAAAATAAAACGAATTATATATTTAAAAATATTTTCTGATTACAACAAACCGTTTTAAATTGCGTACTACCTTAAAAGCCCGGTTTATTATAATCTCATGAAATTTAGACATGTATATCACAATCTTTCACTAGCATAATATTTCACATAGAACAAGTAAGAAGAGTTCAATTCCAAGCTACAAATAGATTTCGGACTTTACATTAGTATACCGATATCGCAAATTTATTTACAAGTAATTAATGAATGCACTGATCATAAAGTACATGTAGCTTCTTGTAGAGATTTGTTAATGCAATGCTAAGTGTATTGCGTACTAATGAATAATTCTGATTTGGTGGGGGAGCTTAATTACAATTCTACACAATCCCAACACAAAGAAAACAATTCAATATTTCTCTGCGCATATGCTGATGAAGTAAGTTAACTGCATTTATCCCTTGTAATACTCTGATATTGTAAGAGTAAAGTACATGTACATGTAATTTAAGCTTTGGTGTATTAACATATTCAGTAGTGTTATTTTTAAATATCGTTTTCTTAAACTTAATGGTTCCAAACCGCAAACCGTTTGTTTACAAATACGTTTAATGAATCTTTCCAGAACTAAATATCTATAAGTGTTATTTTGAATTATGTAAACATTATTGCCTTTACATTGTCACTGTTTCCGTGTGCAAAACAAATCGTTGCAATGC
Source organism: Rossiulus vilnensis (assembly GCA_034700785.1). Lineage (NCBI taxonomy): Eukaryota > Metazoa > Arthropoda > Diplopoda > Julida > Julidae > Rossiulus > Rossiulus vilnensis. Next base: position 9,840 of record JAQIXS010004683.1, read on the forward strand.
AAACATTTTTTCCAAATAATTTTAGGTGAACTGATTATTAATTTTGCTAAGTATATTTTCAATCGTGTACAGAATTGCTCATCCGATACAACATTCGTTTATAATGCAATCTGAAAATGTCCAGTATATTTCTAATAATTAAATAACGTAAGCAGATTTCCACATTTTTAAATTGTTGACTTGTTCATTAATTTATAACTAAACAGGACATGATCAAATTACATGTATGTGAAATATGGGAGGTAGTAGTCGTGGTATGTGTAGACCTTTTAAGGTGGAAAACACTTTCTTTACTAACATAAATGAACCTCTGCTATGGAGTACTTATCGACTAGTCCTCAACGCTGCCAAACACACTGCAGAGCTATTCCTTGAACCCATGCCACCTTTTGATATCCTTTCTCCCCCCACATAGGAACCCCAGTAATAGATAACTTGAGGCGTCCGAAAGGGCTGGGTTCCTATCACTTACTATCAATTCCTTAACCTTTTAAATATGTTATCTTATTTTATCTCATCATTGTATTTTTATTGTCTTTTATCTGTTTTACATTTTAACTGATATTTTCGGCCATAAGGGACATAACCCCTTGTTGCCTATTTCCTTTCCTTCCTTTCTTTTTATCCTCAAAGATGATTTTATAATCAGTCAGAAGCAGCATCACAAGCTTTGCCTTGTGATGCCTTGTGATTGAAACAGTTCAACAGTCATTTTGAAATAATGTCAGCAATCTTTTAAGAGTTACTTTTTGAAATTATCTGACTTAACTTTTTTAACTTCTTATTACTTAAATACACATTTGTTTGGTGTGTGCGTGTGTGTGTGCTTTTAATAAAAATGCACGCTTACTGTAAGCGAAATCACATTATAAGATATAAAGCAACATTCGGTTCATTCGCATAATTATATTCTTCTTTTGTTATCTTTTCTTGGTAATGGTCTGCAATATACTAGTATTTTAAACCTAAATGTTGCTAACTGCTAAATGGAACCAAATAGTTCGAGCAGATTTTTGCATTGTTAATTAAGCATTTGGTACAACAAATGAACCGTATACATGCATGCTATAAATGTATGTATACAGTTTATGTGTACAGTAATTTGTGAAAGAAAGGAATATTGTTATGTACATCATGTAGTGGTTCATTATTTTGCCAACATAGCCAACATAGAAATTTGTTTTGCACACAGTTTTTATAAATGCAGTACCTTCACTAAAAATTACAGGCTCTTTCCAGGCAACAAGTATGAAAAAATAGTTTAAAGCGTATCAGGGCTTCTATTGGCTCATTGGACACTTACTTTAATGACGCTCTAAAGCAGTTCAAAATTAAAAATTACATATATTTTAGCAACTGCCTGCATGAGCTAATCAGCGCTATGCAGGGTAGCCATTAACGTAAGCCAGGGTGCTTCGCATGAGAATAAATGTATAAATGTTTTCAGTGTTGCTATAACAATTTGACGTTAAATAAAATAATGATGTATAGATTCAAGTATTCAGCTCATTTCTTTCTTACCTTGTTTTTTTTTTGTTTTCTCTGAGGCATTGCGCAGACCATCAGCCATGTAGGGGCCATCCAAAAAAAAAAAGAAGTCCATCACAAAGCCAACTTATTGATCTTTTGTCACTTCCCTCTAGTCCATTATCGTCCGAATTAGACCCTTCCCCCCCTCCCTGTTCCGTCCCATCCCATCCCATGTAACACAAATAGTCCACGTGATGTCATTCAATTTATTTGGACAAAATGCACGACATTTATATTGAATCAGCAATTATATGAAGTACTGATGTCATAATACTCACCTCTAACATGTCCATCATTTATCAATATTAAATGCAATAAATTTCAAGCGCATTTTCAACATCAAATGATGTCGAAATTTAGTATATTATTTATATTCTAATATAATTAACTATTCTACATGTATTTAAAACTTCATTACATGTGGATAAGCGAATTCATACAACTTGCACAAAAGTAAATATATCATACTGTTTTTGGAACCTAAACTATGAATCTATAATTCGTAGACAGTGACATTATATAAGTTCACATGTCTACAGGAATCTTTTCTTGGAAATACATGTAACAAAATAATAAAAAATGTTAAATTAGCCATTAATAGGATCTTACCTAATTCACAATGTCTTCATGATCAAATTCAGTCACATCGAAAATAGTCCAGTGAGGAGATCCGTTCCAGGGATCACATTCAACAGTACAAGAATGTCGGCTTACAAAACTGGAACCGATTTATGAAGATAAATGTGGAACTTGGTATTATTGATCACAACCGTGGGATTAGCAACCATTTCCATATTGATATTCTCGCAGAAGTATCCACGAATAGTCAGGAAGTGTTGACGAGGGTCAAAGTTCAGTCTTAGTTTGAATGGATAATAATGCAGCAAATAAAATACTCTTTGCAGATCTCCAAGGTGTCGCAAACAAGCCGATGGACATACGTTTATTACTATTAATATTCTGTAAATAAAATAATGAGCCAGCATAAATATAATGGGTAATAATTTTCTTCACTGTAAATGTTAACTGCAAACGTCAATAAGCTTGTCGATATAAAAATAAAATTTACGTTGCCATTTCTTGGAAAAATATACAGTGAAGAAAATTATTACCCATTATATTTATGCTGGCTCATTATTTTATTTACAGAATATTAATAGAAAAATATACAAATACGAGTCTATTTGACAACTTTCCGTGTGTTGATTATTCGATAGAAAATAAAAGCAAGAACGAAAACAAGCTCAATTCAAAAAAGTTTCGTAAAATCAATCTGAGAAACGTTTTGGGGAATTTGCGATGACCACGTTACGCTCATTGTATTAATATAAAGTCAGCTGATATAAATTGTACATATTTTTGAGGAAACCATTGATTTCTTGTTTCCTTTGTTGCTTCACGAACCTTTTGCTTTCTGCCTTTCCCGTAATTAGATCACTTGAGAGTGTTGCAATTTCCGTCAGTTTCACAAACAATTTCTACTCAAAAATCTACTTACTTCAATTGGCCGTGTGGCACAGATCCGCTTTCAGAAATGGCAAAACTTTTTGTAATATTCCTAACAGTGATTAACATTTGTTGGGCCATGGACGATGTTACACAGGAGCCAATGGATCCATCAGTCGGTGACCGAAAAGAAGAATTTGAGCTTCCACTTCCAACAGAGAGCAAATGGACAGCGATAGATGAGCCTTTGCCTTGCGAAAACTTCTTGGCTTACTGCGAGCACCCGTACAACATAAGCACGCCAGGCAAACAGGTCATGGAAGGAGGACTGGCACAAGCGATTCCGCCTCATAATATGGACACATCAAGCTTTTATTTGCACCGATGCTTCTGTGACCCCGACTGCCATCGGTTTGGTGACTGCTGTCTGGATGCTGTTACCACTATGGATCCGTCCCACACGTTGGAGAAATTCGAGAACAGTTTGCTGACTAGTAGCACTGAAAATCTGAGAGAGTGGGAATGCCATTCGTTTACCAATAAGGTATGGCAGATATATACAAGTATGTATAAATTTCATAAATGCATCGTCAGTGCGGAAGAAAAATATTCCTTTCCCTTTGTGATACACGCAAGTTAGACGTTTTACTGCTGATGGCACTGGCAGCAGACACTGCCCAAAATTCGCGTATTTTTTTTTCATGCTCTTCTTATTTCTCGGTTGCAAACAAATTCCATCAATATCAATTACATGTACAACGATAAACGTATCTAAGACGAGCTTGAAAAATGAGCTTTAAATTAATCTAATAGGTTTAGTAAACATTAGTATTATCTATTTATACTTAAAGCGTGCAAAGCTTATTCTGCTTTACAGGACTTACAAAGTATGACCAGCATTCAGTACTGTACATGTGAATGCCAATCTACATGGAAATGCCAAACAAGGCGACCCCTGATTATCATAAATTCAAAGTTCAAACATGAGACACCAGCATTTTGGCGGGCTAACTGTTTAATTTGACATTGAAGCAATGATAATCCACGTTTCTATATTAATTACTTGTATTTGTGTGCTTTCTTTGGACTCTATTTATATTATACATGTATATCCAGAAATTATGCTTAAAATTGTACTTTTAGAATGTTAAATACTAATATGGTGACTTGAACTGCCACCATGTCCTTTTCTGACGCTATCATGGTCGCAAATTGACATACTCTGAAATTGTCTTATAATCAAGGTCTATTAGATTGTATCCATAATTGAAGGGTGCCAAACCATATGGCCACAAGAGAAAAGGGTGTTTTGAACATTTATTCGCTGTGAAAAACGTGTGATACATATGGCGTTATAGAAAAATGTCCACAAAAACATTTGTGTCACTTAGTTGTCGTTTCTATTTTTATGATTAAGTGTAAATGGAGCACAACGTCTGAATTTGTTGTTTAAACGAATGGTTTGACACCCTTCAACTGCTGTTGATTTGTTTTTGATCAAAAATTTGAGGTTAATCGCTGTAATGCTTTGGCTTAATCGGTATCTTGTATTTAAAAGAAAAGTTGGCTTGTATCGAACATAGTACACCTTATTAGAATTATAAACGCTTAAT
>JAQIXS010004684.1:0-14427 GCA_034700785.1 Rossiulus vilnensis
TCGATCGTTATTTCGTTAGTGCTCAGGTAAATTAATATAGTGCTCACATAAGTTAGTGCTAATGGTTAGTGCCCATTACATTAAACAAAATACTCAATAAATTAATACCCCTTTTAAACCTCTTGGTTTAATCACATTGTATGAAATGCACAAAATTCGTTTGCAGTACCAGCTTTTCTTAAGTATTCACCACAAATTGCTAGTAGTTTCTATCTACATATATACTAATTGTGAACTAACAATTCCTAAGAACATGCCTATATCGAGATTAATAATTAGCCTCCAATGCATGACTGCTTAAGAAAACTAGCCACACCCAAGGGAAAGTTACACAATTTTTTATAACTTATAAGGGTGGCATTCACATTTACGATGCAACGACCAGTCCTAACTAACAATATGAACTGAATATTATGATGGACAATATTTTATGTAGAAAAAACATTTAAAAAGTGAAAAATAGCTCTTCCGGTGCAATGCTCAAGCATTTAATCCAGCTCAAAATCCGAGCCAGGATTGTCATCAGACTGAAGCAAACTGGAATTACGCATAACTTCTGGAATCAGTGTCTTATCCTGCAAGATACCATTTCTGGAAAGAAGGAAAGAAAAAAATTAAAGTAAGGCAATATATTTACAATACGAAACAACGTTCTAATTAGAAAAACTGTTCCAAATCTTACTCTACAAGGAATGCTTCTACGTCAACAGCAAAAAAGTCTTCCCCTAACTCACTAGTTAATTTAACAAAATTGCCTACAAGATTGCCTCCTTTGTACACAAGTAATGCTGGAACACCATTTACTTTCTGGCAGGAAATAATGAGAGTAAATGAAGTTAATACCTTTTGATGGTATGCATGTTTTAGATACACAAGAACTGGTAAATTTCAATTGCTTACAAAATGTTTGGTTAAACCAGCTGTTGAGGCACTTAACTTGCAGAATTTAACATTAGGATGTTCCTGAGCCAAACAATGTAAACAACCATTCATGGCTTCACAACTTGCAGATCGCTTAAAGAGAAAATAATTTAGTGTCCATCAGACTGGCCAATATTCCTGCACTGTACGTTGAATGTTGTGATTTCAGCCTTAGTTACCTCTTCGTAAAGATGAATAATCACAGTCACTTCTTTGTTTTCCTTGTCAACTGCATGCAAGAACTGATCACCAGTCTCCAGGTGGAGAACATCCCCAAATTTTGGTCTGAAATTTCAAAAAGTGATGTCTTAATTGAAGAAAATTACTTGCTTAATTTGAAAATGTTTTCTGAAATGCATGGTCCCCCAAATAAGTTGCAATGTTTAAATCCCAGCAAATATTACTAGAAAATTTAGAATCTGCCTGCAGTATGACTAACAATTTCTTGCTTGAAATGATCATTTCTTCCATTCGTTTTTGAACGTATTCCTTTAAAAAATCGTCCTCTATCATTAGACCAGCTAGTTCTTTCTCCAATTCATCCTCTTTTGCCTGCTTTTCACGCTCTTCATCCAGCTGGAATAAAATAGTCGATAGTGAGACACCAAGGCCGATTATTGCATATCGTTGCAGGATAATGTTTTTTTTTCTCACGTATGATCTACATGTTAATGATAGTTTGTTAATCAGGGCTATTCTTTCAGCATCCTCTATTTCACGTTTCTCCGATTGCAACTGCTTGAATCTTTGCCAGTCTTTCAAAACTCCTTTGGGCCCAGTCTGAAAATTACACAATCGATTATTCCCATATCAAAATTAAAGAGCATGCATATACCACGAACATCATTTGGTTTAAAGCTGCATGTATGTGCAATGAGCGCAATGGATCTTGGGAATAAAGCAGTTGGACTATTTATCCTTGGACGAAACCGAAAAAGTATGAGTGTTTTATTTACATTGACTGACGACCCTTCCCAGTCTCTTGGTTCTGCTAGTTGACTTTGAACATTCGATTCCTGATTCTCCGATACTTGTCCATCGCCAGCGTCATCATTGTCACTATCACTGTCGCAGTAATATTCTTTTTTTATGCCCAAAATCTTATCTTCTAACGTAGACATGTTTTACCAAATTCAAACGGTTCTTTTTTCAAAAATGACTCAGTAAGTTCCACCGCTCAAGTGTTTTCAAAATGGAATCTTCCAGCTGGTGTGTGGCATGAAAAATGTTCTCCTGATCCTCATTATCACCATGTTGAATAATAAGTTATGTTAATTACACTATTATACATAACTTCCATTTTAAGTGCAATTTTAGAAAGCTTTCCAATATGCTAATTAGCGTTGGGTTACGTATCTTCGAATCTGTTTTCAACCCGCGAACTTCATGTGACACCACAATGGCGTTCGGAAATCTGACCGAGCTTCGGTTTGGAATTTACTTCTTGTTGCGTGAATACAGTATGGTGCTTAAATCTCGTTTCTTTTAATAAGCAGTCAGTAAAATACTGCTTTCCTGTCATAAGAATGTTGACAGTGTTCTTTTTTGAAAAAAGGGTGGAACGATTTTTGATCGGTACGGTATTGCATCGGCTAACGGCTTGCGGCTGGAGTTGTGGGATTCGGCTGAAATGACGTCATCGTCATCTTGGGATGCTTTTCTAAATTTAGATCATCTGGCTCATGTTTATCTTTAGTTTTGTGATGAAGTTTGCGGTGGGCGAATTTCTTATTCGTGACGAGTCGAATTTAAAGAGAAAATTAAGCGGCTAACATAGTGCGAAATGGTCGTTCTGAAACGTTCTCCAAAGCGGTCGAGAAACGAAGTTTTACGAAAGGCCGGTTTCAAATTTGTCATGCAACGTGAATCGACGCCATTTTGAAACAAAAGTTTGTAAAAGTTGAATTTCTTTTCCTTCGGTTGAGATGTACTTCATGCCGCTCGCATGAAAAGGTTTAGCGTACGTGAGGTAAGTGGTAGCTTCCTGATTGGGATTAAAGGAGATCTTGATGATTTGTCTTTCTACTAAATTTAGATTACTTTCAGATATGTGAAAGATTTTAAAATCTCGATATAATGGCTATTACCGAGGCGTAGTGCAGCCTGGATTATTTCTGTTCGTGAATAAACCTCCTTATTGGGACTTATAAAATGACGCTGCCTTTTAAAAACATAATTTTGTGAGTCCTTAAACTACTGCGGTTCCAAAATGGTTTTGGCCAACGGAGAGATCAATATCATCGCCGATATGGAAGGGACGACCGGTGTGAAATTGCATAATAATCGACAGAAGTTAAGAGCCAGATTTGATATTCGGCGCAAACTGGGACAAGGAACATACGGAAAAGTTCAGCTTGCTGTAAATAAAGAAACCAGCGAAGAAGTGAGTACCGAATGATTTTTATCAGTTTTTCTAACGTAATTTGTTTATGAAATACGGCTGAATATTTACCAATTGAGACTACTATTTGATAACTAAGAAAGTAGCATTATTTCTAAAATTCTACTTGGTTTTCTCTTCATGTGCTTTTTAGTTGTGCCTATTTATATTTCCTATTCTGTGTAAAACTGACAGTATTTTTGTAGCAAATAAGAGTATACTTTACTATATAGCTTTTTGGAAATTATATGTAGTAGCTAACCTACACGAAATCTATGAAAAACAAATTTATGGAAAATTCTTTTATCTTACCTATTCAGGCATATCTTTTAAAAAGTCATATTGTCAATCTATAACTTTTTTAAAAGGACGCTTCCTGTAGGGCTGTAATGGCTCCAGCATATGTAATTGTTCAATGGGTTCAATAAGCTTAAACTTTGTGAAATCTGTAAGAGCACAACTAAGCTGTCGCCACACGTCAATCAGTTAAATTTTCAAGCATTGTGATAGTAAGGTGACATTAGATTTCACCCCTGAATGTCAATATAAAATCTAAATGCGGATTATTAAAATGTGTGAAAGAGTTAAAGGATGGTGAAACCCTTGCAAAGAATTCCTTTTAATTATGAGGTAAAATGCTTTTAAAAGTCGTTATAAATTCATAAAAATCAAATTCACATTTATGCATGTTTAAATAAAAGCATCTTTTGACTTTGTTCTATTACGCTATTACTGTTGCTTATTACTGAAACATACAGTAATCAAACTATTTAAAATGTGTAAAGGGTCAGTGTAGGGCAGTTATTGAGTTATTGAGGGCAGTATTGATGTAAATTGCTGAATACATTCAACCCTAAATAGCAAAATAACCAGTAATTATGCAGCCCTATATATATATATATATCTTGCTCTTGTGCTGTTTAAACTGGGAGTTCAGCTATTTTTAACTCGAAGAACTGTTGTCGCCCTATTGAAGATTCTGAAAACAGAAAAAGGGTGTTACAGTTGTACTGGGTTTTCAAATTATGGTACTGCTGCCATTTCCTAAAGAATATGTTTCAAAAGCTTAGACAATTTCACTCAATTTATTCAATAAAACTACAAACAATTCACACATAAGACAAATATGGCTGTACATTATTTTATAGATGGTACAGATTTTAAATGTGGCTGTAATTTAGCAGGAAAAAAAACTGTTGATGAATTTGACAGAAATTTGTTAAGAATAACTATTTTAAGTATGCTGTTCTCAATTCCTGGTTTCATTATTCTGTGTTTCAAAACAATTTCCTTCCCTCGGTTTCATCAAACAAGTAAAACATTATTTTATTCAGGCCTATTATTGTATATACATGTAAATATTCTCAGAGCTACTTTTGTTGGTAACAATAAAAAGCATATATATCGCACTGCCTGTTGCGTTGTACATCTTATCGATTTCGTGACAATATTTCCCGGAGAGAATGTAATGTGGCATTTAAATCTGAGTAGACATATCGACCTTTGGGCATGTCTAGCTTTGATTGTGGATGGCGCGCGTAGAAGGAAATGCCGCCTGGTGAACTTAAAACAATAGCTTGTTTTGAGCATTTGGCAGCGGCGGTGATCTTGAGTAATATCGTTGATGGTTTGTTTGACGTCAGCGTTTAACAGTGTTCCAGTGATTTCGCTCGCCAACGCTCACTGTCAGCAATTGCTTCTAAAATAGTATAATTAACTCGTTCACACTCGAGTTCTTCGAGCTTGGATTTATGGGAGTATTTAATGTTAAAAGTCAAAGCCCTCTGCATTCCTTAGAGTGGCTTTTTAGAATGTTTTTATTTGTACACTATTTGGGCCAATTATAAAACGATGGAAATAACTGCAGAACTGAAAAACACGAATTAATAAAAGACGTTTCATTGCAATCATTGATACTTAATTGAGGCACCATGCAGTTTTTAAATATTCCAACACATTTAATGCATACACAAGGATTAATTGATGTAAATAAAGTTAGTGGACGATGTCATAAAATGTGATTGTATTCTTTAGGTGGCTATCAAAACCATCAAGAAGTCGAAAATTGAAACTGAACAGGATTTGGTGCGCATTCAGCGCGAAATTCAAATCATGTCCTCTGTACAACATCCGCATATTATTCATATTTATGAAGGTAAGCTTCACAGTTGCACTAATATAATGTGCAAAAGAATGATGGATAGGGCTATATTGCTGAATTATTGTTTTATAACTTATATGAGTGTCATTCGCAATGTAATGAGCTATGCAAATCATTGCACCAGTAAGCAATCACATAGCTCACATATTTCCTTTGACATATTCCAAAATCTGATTTTCCGCTCAGTACAAATTCTATGCTACATGGATTTATTTAAGAGCTTTTTGCTGTCGCTGTACTAAACTTCCTAAATCATTTATTAAATTCATTAAATATTCAATTATTTGAAGACCTGTACATATTTGCAAAAATTGTAATTATTTGAAAATTACTCTTGCCATCGAATTTAAGGAATATTCCACTGTTGATCCTCACAAGTCAGTTTATTTGTTGTTAATGTTAATTTACTAACTGACTTACAAATTTCTGTTTCAGTTTTCGAAAATAGGGAAAAGATAGTTTTGGTAATGGAATACGCGAGTGGAGGCGAATTGTACGATTATTTAAGTTTTAAAAAAGTGCTGACAGAGGCAGAATCGCGGCGTATTTTTCGTCAGGTGGCCTCTGCAGTATTTTACTGCCATAAGGTGAAGTTTTATAATTAATAATTCCTGATTATGCGTGCTATTTATAACATTATCTTTCAACCGATTTTATTCTTTGAAACTTGAAGAACATGATATGCCATAGAGATTTGAAACTGGAGAATATTTTGCTGGATGAGCGAGGCAATGCCAAGATAGCCGATTTTGGACTATCTAATATTTTTAATGAACGTAATTTTTTAAGTACGTTCTGTGGCAGTCCTCTTTATGCATCTCCTGAAATAGTTCAAGGCACCCCATATTATGGCCCAGAGGTAATTGCTTGCTGATTTCCTTTTTATTTATTCAATTTTATATTAATTTTAATGTAATTGTTTCATTTAATTTGCAAAACGTTTTTTGATCAATTTTGTAGGTTGACTGTTGGAGCTTAGGAGTGTTATTGTACACACTCGTGTATGGTGCCATGCCTTTTGATGGCAGCAATTTCAAGAAGTTAGTGAAACAGATATCTGAAGGAGACTATTATGAACCACGAGTGCCATCTGGTAATTCGCTTCCAGATCCTTTTTGTTGTATATTAGTGTTTAAATGACCTCGAAAAGTTGATAGTTAAGCGTTTGTAATAATGCTGGAATTCTTGAAATCACTTCTGGTATTTGCTTGCTTGTGAATTATATTCACACAGGAGAAGGAGTAGAGGGAAAACATAGTACATAATTCCAGTTTCTTCATTTTTTTTTTAAATTATCTATTTTTATCTCCGGTAATTTTCCATTTTTAAAAGTTCACCAATAAAAATTGTAAGTATTTAGTAAATATATTATTACATTTGATTAAAGAAGGAAGAATTAAAATCCGTTTAGGCCTGCTATAATTTGGTAAAGGGAAAGGTTGAATAAGTATTATAAAGTTACACTACAAAATCTACTGATTGCGTTTGTATTTTATAATGGCATTTTAATTTTCTTGTCACTAACTGTTTGCAATTACATTAAATAGATGCATCTGGGTTGATCCGCAAAATGCTGACAGTTGATCCAGCCAAGAGGGCCTCAGTAGATGATATCTGTTGCGACGTCTGGGTGGACGTTGGAGAAGAAATCAAACTTTTAGACGTCGCCCAAGACATGTGCAAACTTATGCCAGTACGACTGGATTATTTGTTGGCGCTAACTGCTGCGCAACCATCGAACGAAAACGGCGATGATGATGATTTGAAGAAAGGACTTGAGACTAATGGTTTGAAGGAGGATGTGACATGTGACACTAAAGAAAATCAAGGAGCTCACGCTACTGATGAGGATGACTTGGATCAGTGGGAGCGGCCAGCATTGCAAGCCTTGGATTCTGCAACGGAATTACCAAATAATGATGCCCAGGTGAACGGAGATTTCGCCAAGAAGCATAAACTTCCTTCATCGTCCTCAGCGTTGGGGAACAGCAGCACAGCGAATATTTTGCGCAAAAAGAAGAAGAGCGAAAAACCCCTTTCGGACGATGATAACGACAGAGGTGGTGGTGGTGGAGAAAAGATTGTGCAAGCGGAGAATGTTGAGGCTATGGAAGCGGATACTGCAGAAACTGATACCAGTGCGGACCTCACGAACAATTCAGCTGCAGCAGCGACAGCCATTTCAGAACAAGCTGAAACAAAAGAGTTTTCTAATGGAGATAGCAAAGCACTCCCATCTGCAGAACCAACAATTACTGATGCGGAACAGGAAGCACAAGCCTCTTCGAATAAGCCAGATACTGAGACAGTTTCCGCAAATCTTTCAGAGCCTAAGAAAGTATCAGACTCCGCTACAAAAAGCAAGTCATCCATATCGAAGAAAATTATCCCTTCTTCATCATCCAGCATTAGCGAAAAGGCAAAGAAAAGTCAGTCTGAGGTACCAGCAGCCGAAAAAGATGCCAAATCAACCTCCCTACCCACCCCTTCAGCGCCAGTGGGAACCAAGGTTCCAAAGTTTAAAAAGAGCATCAGCATTAGCAAAGATGGCGCCACGCAGGCTTCGCCAGAAACAACCCAATCGGCCGGAACGGAAAAACGTAAAGTAGGCTTCCCTCCCTCGCGAATCTCCGACGTCAGAAAGTCGTTCGAGAGGAAATCGCCCGAGAAAAAGCCCCTCAGCATCCCGAGCTCGAAAGTGTCGTCCTTCAAAAGCAAATTCGAATCTCCTCCGACAACTCCGGAAACTGCAGGTTCCCCGACGAAGCAGCCTCCAAAACCTTTCACTGGAATCGGGACGCCTGGTAAACCCTCCCTCGCTAAAACAGCCGCTCAGACCAGCGAGTCCCAAGATAAGAAGCCGGAAGAAAGCACCTTGGAAGGCGCTAAAAAGCCAGCCGTTCTCACTCGACAACTGTCTCGTGGCAACGCCAGAACGTCCCCCACCAAGACCTTAAGGAGCGAAAAAGTACCCATTGAGCAAAACGGTCAGCATCATCGCGGGTGCGTTCCCCACGAGGCACGGGCAGCAGCCCAAGAAATCAAAATTTCCCCTCCGAAAATGCTGCCCTTCAAGCGAAAGTCCCCTCCTGCAGGGACCGCAGCTCCAGAAGCTTCCACCAGGAAGAACTCCTTATCCAAAACGGGCAGTGGCATAGCAAGAGCGGCCCCCAAGGACGCACCTCTGGTGAGGAGGGCATCGGGAGGCAGCAATGGCATCAGCCGATCCGTTTCTTCGTCCGGACCAAGACCGAAGAGCCCCACGAAAGCACTCAAGCCCAAGACCAGCAATGCGATTGAGCCTGTACCTCTTCCGAACGCAGAACCAACAGGAGAGGCAGAACTGGAAAGCCAAGAAATTTCTGCTCCTAAAGCAGATCTCGAGCCAAGTGATCAAGTCGAAGAAAACGATACCCGGTCGAAACCAAAGAGCGAAAAGCGTGGCAGCATCGAGATCGCCCCGCTGCCGGCCTCGGCGTTGTCGCGGCACTACCCGGAGGGCAATGGAGAGGACGCCGTGGGGGTCGGGGCCCCCCTGGTGCGCTTCATCCCCCGCGACCAGGGCCAGTTCCACCTCATCGGCGTAAAATCCGAGGTGATGTTCGACGTGGCCTCCGGGGAGCACAAAAGCTCAGCCCTGGAGGCTCCCATGGAGAATATCCAACCGAAAAAGGCCGAAAAGGAAGATGACAGCAAGATAATCCGCTACATCGCCACCGTTAGGCGCCACGGGTCGAGCGACGAGCAGCCGGATTCCGGCCCGGAGCGCGTGACCTTGATCGACCTTCGGTGCTCGGCCACCTGTGACGATCTGAGCAAAGACGCCCCCGGAAACCAGGTCGCGAACGTGAAATCCCGACCCACCAGCAGTGAGGAGGCTGAAAGCAGCAAGGAAACGAAGGACAACCCGGAGCAGCGGGGCTACAGCGTGTACCGCTCCAAGTACCGCAGCATCCAAAAGTTCCGCAGCGTGGTGGAGAAGCGGGGAGCCGAAAGCGAGGCCGAGGAGGTGGTCGAGGAGAGGTCGGAGAAGGCCTCAGTGGGCCAGGGCAGAGCCTCCGTGGAGCGCAGCGACAGTTTCAGTTCCACCGGCTCCACCGACGACCTGGAAGACGTCTTCGAGAGCCTGACCAGCGAGTCACTGTTCACCTCCCTCCTGTCCCGCACTCGCAACCTGATCAGCCGACTGACGGAGGGCGACACCGGCGCCAGCCGCTGGTTCCAGTCCGGCCTGCTTAGCCGGCCCGGGGTCAGCACCTCGTCAGTCTCCTCCTTCGCGTTCAATGCGCCCAACATCTCCGTGCGATTCAACCATCCCGGGGCCTCTGCGCGGCAACGGTTCGAGGCCCCCAAGTCTACGTATCTGGGCCGGAGCCACTCGGCACGAGAGTACGACTCCGACAATCACACCTCCTCCAGGTGGCGCTCGAAGCCCAAGGCCCAGGAGGACACCTCCAGCGACACTGGCTACCGACACCAGTCCTCTTACGGCAACTTCAACAGCACTTCCTCCTCCTCCTCGCTGAGATCCAGGGAGGACTCGGCCTCTAGGCGCTCCCGCTACGACGCCTTCCGCTCCAGAGAGCCGCAGGAGGAGGACCTCCTGGCCGCCATGATGCGTCACCGCAACCGCTCGCTGGATACCCAGCGCCCGCGCAGCTTTTATGAGACCGAGAACCCGATTCCGAACCCTCAGGAATCCCTGTACGGCACCGTGAGGCGGCCAGCACGGTTCCAGCGCTACACCAAGTCCGTCAGCAAGGAGCTGTCCGAGGAGTACGAGTCCGAGGAGAGCACGCTCCAGCGGCCACGCAGCATGGTGGCGCTGGCGCAGCCCAAGGCCTCCGTCTCCGTCAGCCGGGACTACAGCAAGAACGTGTCCCGCACAGGCAGCACCAAGCGTGAGGAGGAGGAAGAGTACGAGCGCGAGCACCGGGTCACGGAGCAGGAGGGAAGGGTGACTACCGTGAGACGGGAGACCAAACGCAGCGTCAGCCAGACGCACGACTCTGATGGAGCCGAGGGCGCTGCAGCTGAGGCGCAAAACGTGGCCCAGGCCGCCAAGAAAGCTCCTGAAGACGACTTCCTGTCCAGGCAGGACAGCGGCATTGGCAGCATGCACGAGAGCAGCACCCCGGCCACGCCAGTCCAGTCCCGGAAAGGCTACGCCAGGTTCGCCCGGAGCGTGAGCAACGAGCTTGAGTCGCTCGAGGAGGAGATCAACAGAATCGGCATCGGAAAGCGGCAAGAAGATGGCGAAGGATGCCGGGCGGCGACCCCGGCCTCCGATAGCTCAGTGTGCAGCGACGGCACCACCGACACCCTGGGCTCGCAGCAACACCAGAGGGCGCCTGAGGAGGAGAGCGTGGGCGATCGCATCCGCCGCAAGAGCTTCTTCCCCCGCTTCAACGAGGCCTCTCGCATCCCCCGCAAGGGCCGCATGAGCTCGGCCTCCTCCTCCACCGCCTCCATGCGCTCGGAGCTGAGCAGAGGGACTTCCTTCCGCCCCCACTTCTATGACGACGACCCCGCCTTCAGCACCCGCTACTTCGACCCCTCACCTGACTTCTACACCGGGTCGCTCAACCGCAGCGGAAGCTCCTTCGGCCAGCGATGGTCAACCCATTTCGCAGGAGACACCGACTACTACGGAAGTGAAGCTCCCTCGGCCTCCACCCCAAGGAGGAGGGGGTCGGGAGGGGCCAACCCCGACGTGATGGCCTTCCTGCGCCGAGCAGACCCCAGTGCAGAAGAGGCCACCGAGCCTGGCATGATGAGCCGCACGCACAGCCTGCCCGAGGAGCCCAACCCGCCCCTGAGGCCCGTCTTCAGGCAGCACTCCGTGCCCGGCAGCCAGAGCAATGGGAGCGGTGATGAAGGGGAGCGACCTAGGAGACCCAGTAGGCTCGGCCTCCACGCCAGAAATTACTCGCCCTGCGAAGAGACCGGCGAGTCGCAGGCCACGTCGCCCTCCTCCGGACGGTCCTGGAGGAGGTCGCGCCTGGGCTCAGGCAACATCGACCCCCTCGAGGGCTGGGAGAGCCGGGGCCGGGCTGGATCTAGCTTCGCCTCCCTAATGGGCGCCCTGGAGAGCCCCAGCGAAGTGCTGCAGAAGGCCATGGACTTGTGCGATTCGCTGCGCTTTTCGTAGACGATGTGAAGATGATCAGAGTAGAATAGCGTTAGAACAGTTTTCGGTTTTTAAGCTGCGTGTCCATTTGAGATGTGAGAGCGAAGCTCCCTCTCGAGACCTCGAAATCACAAGTGGACACGGTAATGAAAGCGCCGTCGAGACTTGATCTCGCGAATCAATGAGAGCACGTAGCTTTCAGGTGGACAAACTTGTTTTCGACTCTCGGGAAGTTTGCCTCTGCTGATGTTATTAACTCTATGCACCGCATTTCATGGACTGTCACTCAAAATATCAAGTGGATACGGTTCTGAGATGTCGCCGTTTCACTCTCAGCTTAATGTCCCAAGAGAAAAACACTCTTAATGAACAGCCCATCTGATATATCAATGGTTGTTATCACTCTCGTCTCTCAAATGGACACGCGCCTTTACTCACGCAGGATAAGTACTTGTTCTCTCTGACGGGCATGGTGCGTTGCTCGAAAGGTTTCGCTGTGTGGCACATGCATTGGAGAACCCGATTTTAAACGATGGCATTGCAGAACTGAAGTAACAGAAACTGCCACGCTGATATTGTTAGAAATTTTTATGCAACGAGCGGTGCAATATGAAAATCGGTGTCTTGTCCTCGATTTTATTTACATTCGAAAGAGGATCAATTTCCCAAATGATCAAGGGTCTCCAGAGCGGGACACCGGGATCAAGACAGAAGATTCAACGCATGGGACTTTTTGGAAAACTTACTTTGCCTGGAAATTCAGATATGGTGGAGGGAATCTTTAAACGAAACCACCGAGGGGTAGAACTTTACATTCAAATCCACTTTTGGTAATTTGAGCCCGTTCGGATCCATAACTCTAAGACAGCAGAATGATGATGGTGACCATGAAAATGCGGTGGTAAACAACTCCCCCTCCCCCATCACACTCTTTCCTCACCACATAGTATATCCTTATTGACAGTACTCAATGTACTGATTGAATTGAATTGAAAAAAGAAATACTTTGGACAATGAATTTGAGGCCTCCATCCCACCAATTTTTAGTGCTCCAGAAGAAAAAATAAATAAATAAGGTTATCATAAAACTTAATTCAAAAAACGTAAAAACTTAATTTCCACAAAAATAACGCCATAATTAAAATCATTGAGAAAACAATTTGTAACGTAGCATACGATCAGCTCTTTCGAGTATAAAGCCTATGGAGTGTGGGATATGCAAGCACACGTACTGGCCGAAAGTCCAGCGAATTTCTTTATTTGAAATTAGGAGATCCACAATTTGTTTCCATTTTTTATTTAATCCTAATCAATTTTGTATGATACTCTCTCTATCGAAGTTTGATTTCAAGTGATATTGATGGTCATAGCTTTACTAATATAATTACAGAAATGTTCCGTGCAAGTTAATTGCTTACCAGAAATCACAGAAGCAGCATTGATTTAAAGAAAACGTAATGAATTCATTTGTATGATTTGCTGGTAATTGTATAACTGAAATTAATTTTTTTTCGAAATTGTGATATTGTTCGAAATTATGAAAGCAAAGGGACGTGTTAATGGATAAAATTTATCTCAGTTACAAATTTAACGCAATTTGTGACGTCCCTGCTAAATCTCTTTTAGAATTTTTCTAATTAGTTTAACTTCTCTCGTAACCCTCTGGGACCCTCTCTGCCAGTGTTTGCCAAAATCTATGATTTTCAGTGCAAATGGTGATAACTACAGGGTATGAAATAACAAGTGCCTTAAATTATGTGCCCAATAACTTCAGCTTCGCTAGTTTACAGCGATTCAGGAGTGTCAAAACTTCAATGAATTTTGAAGGTTAATACCATATCTGCTCAAGCTATTTGTAAACCAAAAATTTTACTTAAACTTATCTAGTCGTATTGATTTGTAGGCTTTTCGCTTTTTACACACACACCTTATAGCATTTGCTCGTATCTCTTATTCATTTTAATTTATTTGCAGTATAATTTCTTACTTTCGCTTCACGTTGTGTTCTAGGTTATTTTCTGTGTGTGAGTGTAGCGTGCGTGTGAGCTTGCAGGCGTTCCTTAAATTCTTAGATACTGATAATGCAATTTCATTTGTTATTCAGTCAGCAGTGTTAATGGAAAATGTCTGTCTTCCAATTACCTTAACCATTGTTTGCTTTGTTTTTTCACTGAAAAACTACATAGATCGGTTATGCTTATCAAACTCAAAGTTGATATTAATTTTTAGTTGCATTGCAACTAGCAGCGAATTTACACATTTTTCCGTATCATTTGATGCATATTCATCAGTACTTTGTAAGCAGTTAAAATTAGCAATAACCCATAGTTTCATTTTCCAGTTGTAATGGCCGGTAATAAATTTAAGAGCTGATTTGAGACGTTCAATTCATTGATTATTATTGGCAAGTTATGCTTGTCACAGCAGTTGTTAGTTTAGAAAATTAATTTTATGTGATTAACAATGATTACGCTTTCATTACAAATGACTAATTAAAAGCAACTACATGTATTTAGGTCAGGTTTCATATATTTTTCTAAATGTTCACAAAAATATAATGACATGGGAGTCTGTTGGGCAGTACGCGACAGCCACAGCCTTCCACATTTTTTGGTTCACATTTATTGGAATAACTTAAAGTCACCATCGCTTTCCAAATTATTCTAGATGGTTGACAGATAAGATAATCTAGATTCTATATAAATGATTTAGGGGTTAGGGCAATTAGAAAATAGCTTATTGCCAGAAACCAACATTAACGAAACGGATAGTGTAAGAGGAGATGGAGGCCAGTGGCCCTTAGCGAAGCCGCTAGCCTCTACCCAGGAGTGGTCC
>JAQIXS010004685.1:0-14426 GCA_034700785.1 Rossiulus vilnensis
TCCTGTTTTTTTTTTTGTTTTTTTTTTTTCAATTTTCCCTTACTTTGTGTTCCTAAAATAATCATAGGGCCATTTTACTTGTGGTTAAGAGTCAGTCGTTGCAATAAAATTGGGCTGTTTTTCACGAATGAACCGGAAGCTGATTTTGCCTAAAAGGCAAAAACGTTCGAAAACATTTGCCCCAAAAGACAAGCGAACCAACAAAACATATCTTTAAGAACTGCATTAGTTTTAATTGACATTCCCGGATGGTCGCAGACTCGCCGTAACTGAATCTTGACACATCGCCAATACTGGGGCTGGTGAGGTGAGTTGGAAAAGTTGCTCAAAAACCGGTGGCGAATCTCAATTCTGTCGACTGCTGCGGGCTTTCATTCGTCATCTTTTTCCCCCGAAGAGGAAGGCGGAACGCGCGAGGTTTTGACCCGTTTCGCGAGTGAACGTAGCCTTGATCTTGGTCTTGACTGCGGCGCGTTCACCGTTAAGCCTATTTTTATCCCGGGGATTCGAAAGGGGGGAAGGGGGAGCAAAAAAAAACCAACTGTCCAGATGGCGCGTTTCGATGCGGCTCACGTTTTGTTTGTTTGTGAGTGAATCTCGTCAACTGTTGCAACGGGCTGGACCTGCGTGGATGATGGCGTACTTTAGTTTATGGGACGGGCGATTGATTCGCGCATCCTGCACCAGGCGCCACCGACCATCGATCGCCCAGTTGACAGCTGCGAGCACGAAATGAATATGGCTGGGGAGATAGATGGTGGGGAGCAGAGCTCGTTGTTTCGGCCAAAAATCGAGAAATGAGTTTTGATAATGTTATATCGCCCCGCCTCGCTCTCAGACCCATATGGCGGTCTCAAGTTGCCAACGCGCTGCTTGGGGCAGTCCTACTTTTTCCAAAATTCAATGGACATAGTTGTTCACGTGGAGTTCGTTGCACGCCAAGGATCTGTATGTCCGGGAAAGTTCGTTAAATTTGCAGCAGAATCATCTTTATGGCTTAAATTAACGGCTGAGTCAATTAGATTTATGGCTGCTAAATTGATTTGGTCGTCCACTATCGTCTTGAGTTATTTATCATAATTTAAAACCAGTTTATCTATAAATAAAAAATGAAAAAGTTATGCGATCTCTAAATTTATTTTTTTAAATAAGTGAACGGGACATTTTCAAACTTAACTCTCTTTTTTTTTGCTTCTTGGGCTTCCAAAAGTGCATTGTATTTTATAATAAAATACTGCATGGCAATAAGTGAATGGCGTTTTAAGATCAGAGCGCTGATAAAGCTCTTCTCGATGTTGTCAGTGGTAGTAAAAACATTTGAATCCAGTTGAGTTCTTTAATGGATAAGTTTAAAAAGTATCAAAATACCTCTTCTCTTTACAATACATGTATTGTCCAGCAAGCATTGCATTTTAAATTGTACATCACTCAAATCCTATGCACTGAAATCGCCGACCATCGAAATTTTATAGACACAAAGATGTGTTTATGTAGTCACAAGAAATGTATTATTTGGATCGTCTATTATTCCTCCTTGTTCTCAAGCAATATTTAAAAACGAAACTACGTAAAACCTTGTCATTATTTAAACTGCTGCTAATGGGGTTTGCGAGTGAATCCGAGCTGCTCATTGAACTGCAGCGCCATCTGCTCCACTCAGTTGGATTAGTGGCGAAGATCTGTTTGCAACGTTCTCGGTTAACCCACCAATTAGTTTTTATTGTTTTTCCACCGGTGGGTAAACACATTTAGCATGCAAAGGGAGAAACACAATCGCGTTGACCCTCGAACACTTGATAAAACCGAGTTTTCGACACTGTTCAATTGTTTCATTTCGTTTAATGAAATACATGTACATGTACTTAATTGTCAACTACTGGTAATGCACGTTGGTAGGATTAGAGAAATTGTAATATTACTTTTCTGCACGTTGCAGTATTACAGCGGTACACATCATTAGTTTCGTAGTTTCTTTTAATGGCAGTGAACCTAGGGTAATGCTTAAAAATTATTTTAAGTGGCGTCTGCCTTTCCCTCCCGTATGCTGCTATTGCCATCCAGCTGATGTAGACCTACTGTACATGTATGCAAATATTTTTAGCTCGTAATGTACGCCTAGGGGTTGGAAATCTTATGAGCGTCTAGTTCTGGTACCATGTGCAGCAATGTTTATGCACAGTACGCCAAAGCTGCAAGTTCATACGAGAGCAATTGTTGACTGTGCCAAGTTCATTCAACTGCACCGGAGTAAATGCCCCAAATGCATTATCACTGGCGTTTTGAATAATATAATGACAAGCGTGCTTCCATGTGGCTCCTTGAGTCTCCGTCACACCGGATGTGCTGTCTGCGACATGTTCGTGGTGTAACGGCGATGCGCTCATCCAATGTTAAGTTCGGTGTCTTCTCGATTACAGCAAATCCGGAAATAATTGCTCATCTTGCAGCTCGAATTGTTCTTATGATTGTTTCCGATGTTTGACAATTCGTGGCAGGTTATTAAAATGGACGCACTTATGCGACGTGTGGCATCACCTGCAATCGCATGATAGGCGTCCATTTCAAGCTGGCTTTCGAACTCTTGTTTACGCCATGTGGGGTTAGCAATTATCGAATGGATAATTGGTCTGCGTGTCTTTGCGACATTTCCGCCGTTGTGTTAGCAGGCGTGAATTAGCCTGTCTGTCTGTATTGTTTTACACGCGTTCAAAAATTATTCAAGCATTTGAACGCGGGGGGGTACTTGCATCTCGCATCCCTTGACGTCCAGATGACGTTAATTTATCTGAACACGTAATTCGAATTCGATCGAATGATGGCCAAATGTTGTCTCCAACATTTGCTGGCCGTTTAATTTCCAAATTAAATGGCACCAGCTGAAATTTTCCAGGAATTTTTAGGGCAATTGATCTTTGGTTTCATAATAGATCATTAAGATGTGAGAACAAAATGCTTTGTTTGAAGATGTTAACATCGCACCTTTGTGACATTTTTTTAATACAAAGAATTCATTAAATTAGAGAAGAATGATGTCTGGAATGAGTGACGTGTTTTATGTGATGTAATTTGTGGATTGTCACGAGCACTTTACGTGCCACGATCATAATTAACGTTAAATTGCTGTGAAGTTTGACAATGGAGCTCTTATCCTAATAACCCTGTTTTTATTAAAACCTGAACTAGGCGAAATTCGTTGACCTTGTTATAACTTCAGGCGTCTCATTGCATGCCAAACGACACGATTTCCTTAAACATAGTAGATAAGATCAAATTGTAATCCTGGGACATTAGTTATCTTATTATGTGGTTTCCCACAGATACGTATTGTGTCTGGAACATGTCCTTGCACCTTCTTCATTGACCTTAGCCCTTCGACGGTTTTCGACTCCAAAGAGTTGATAAGCAGTCGAGTAGCTTGTCTGTCAGCTTGACATAAAACTGGCTGAGGTTATTAAATAAGCTTTCATGAGTGCTTTTGGCCAACACGAGGAACTAAACTTGGGTGCAATTAATTGAGCCATGAGTTTCTGACGCGAGACAATTGTAGTGGCACGTTTTTTTCTCCTATTTTATTGTCAAGAACTATTCCTTGTAATAACTTTACATGTGCCATGTGAACGCTTTCTCTCACACACACACAGAGAGAGAACATGATCGTTTATTACCGTCACATGTGAATTGTGGGGAACTGAAGTAATTTAGCTTTAGCAGTTCTTTTAAGAGCAAATAAATTTCTGCAGGTTATTTCAACAGTAAATTTCGTAAGCCAGCACGTTTCGAAGGTTTTTTACTCGTAAAATTGTCTGCGTTTTATCGATCGGAGTTGAAGGCGACGTTGTCGAAATGACGTCTGGTGACATTAAGAAGCTCTGTAAAATGTGCATTCCTAATTCAGTGACAAGGACTCATTTTGCATGGATCATCCTATATCTCGCGACGTTCACTTTTCGTAGAGAAATGATGAGTTCCCACTGACCAGGAAAAGTCGAGGAGAGTTCAAATTTTCATGCAATTTTCATCTGATAAAAGGTCAGCCTTAAATTACCATAATCTCACATGAGTGTTTATGATATTGCCAAAAGATGGCGTGCATTTCCTCACACTTATGCAATAATAGGGAATTTCCCTATAATACTTATCAGTACAAGTAACTGGTAAATCATTAGAATTATTTTTGATAGTCAGGAAAAATCAGGGATGTTGAGAATTTCATTTCGCTGGTAACCTTGAATAAAGGGAAGATGTCATGCTAAAATGAATATACATTGAAAATGGCAAGATTGATGCGTTTTGTGGAACAGTCCTTATAATTATGGCCGTTCAAGCATTTTTTTCCCAGTGCATCATTTGTTTGGCAGTCCTGGTGGGCTTAAAACAAAACGCATTCGACCCCCCTGCCTCAGATGATTTCAAGTATCTTCTTTATTTTTTTCAGGTTAAGGCCGAATCTGCAGAAAAAGCCACAGAAAGCGAAGCTCAGCCACCAGCCCTGGATGCTTCGACCGCTTCCGAAGCTGCCACGGACACTTCTGCAGTGAATGACTCTGCCCTAGAATCCACATCCTCAGAATCGCCCGTTGTCGCCGAGAAGGCGCCAGAAGCGGAAGCTGTTCCGATAGAAAAGCCTTCTACGCCCGAAAAAGTCCAGGCGCTGGAAGTGACGACAACCATCAAGTCCGAGCCTACGAAAGAGGAGGCTGCTCCTGCACCAGCACCAGTGGAAAAGGTGGAAAGTAAAGCTGCTCCAGCCATCGTCGAGGTCCCAGTGGAGGAAGTGAGAGAGCCTGAAGCTGCTGCAGTTATTCCCCCACCAGTGGAAGAAAAAATCGAAGCCCCTATTAAAGCGAGCACTCCTGAACCAGTCGTCAGTGCGGTGCCACAAGCCGTGCTAGAAGAAAGTCTTCCCCCTCCACCAACGCCACCACCCATGCGTGAAGTTGAAGTCGAGGCGAAACCGGAGCCAGAATCAAAGCCGGATTGCGACGATGCTATCCCATCGCCACCACCCACTCCGCCACCAGTTGCTTCAGAGAAAAAGGCCGAAGCACAACCGGAACCCGAGTTGCTAGAGACCAATCAGGAGGCTGAGATCGTGCCACCACCAGTCTTGGAAGAGGAAGTGCAAGAGCCAGTTGAGAAAAAGGTGTGTTCTTGTGAATAATGGACCGAGTCAGGGTTCCCCCAGACCTGCAAAACCTGGAAATGTCAGGAAAATTGAAAAGTCGGGAAACTAATTGACTTCCCTATCACATGGCCTTAATATGCTGCTTTAAGGGTATCGAATACAATGGGGAATTGTTGGGCCTACCAATAATTTTATTTTTATAATAAAAATCATTATTTGGATTCAGTTTTTATTGTATAAACAAAAAGCCGCCTACGTCGCTCCTATAATTATATTTCAAAATAAATGTATGGCAGTATAAGCTAAAATCTATTATTGGAAATCAAGATTTGGAAAAATTTGCCAATGGTATACCAGATCCAGTAGACATCATCATTGCTGGTTATTAGTTAACGCTAAAGTCAATATACGAAACTCAAGGTTTTAACAATAGAAATAGGGAATGGTCCCTTGTTGAATCGTATAGTATTATTTTCATTCTCATGTCGTACTTGTGCATTTTCACTGGTCAGGGAACTATTTCTGGCGGAGCTTTATAAGTGACTGTCTTAAAGATTTCATAAATAATGTTAGTTCAAACAAAAAGCTATGCATGTATAGTCGCATACTTACAATGTAGTATATTACAGGAGCACGCTCAAGAAGCTGAAGACTTAGTCATTCCTCCACCAGACTTACCTGAGGAATCTCATACACAGGAACCGATCCTTAAGGAAGAAATTGTGAGTTTATCGTAACTTGGCCTTTGTACTTTAGCTAATTTTGTTAAAACATCATTTCATTACTGATTAATTTTAATAACTTTTCAGACTACAAAGCACGAGGTTGGCGTTAAGAACGGATGTTACCCAATTGAACTGACATGGGCACATGGTGGCAAAACAGTAGCTGTTAAGGGATCGTTCACGGAATGGGAAAAGACAGTGGAACTTCTAGAAAGGTATGTTGGGACCGTAGAAAACATGCAATTTGAATTTTTTGTAAGCAAGTGTTATGGATTTTGCCCCCTCTTTTTTCATTAGGGATGGCTTATTTGCAACCACGTTGGATTTAAGTGTGGGCGAGCACTACTTCAAATTCCAAGTGGATGGTGATTGGAAGATCGATAATGATCAGGTACTAATGTGCAACTAGGCATACGTTAATTTATAGTATATGTACTTTTTTTTTGTATTTGCTACTGTGTAGCTTCACTTCGTTTTACCTTTAAGTTGGTAAGTTTAGCTCATGGTTACAATTTGCTTTTTTTACACACAAATGACAATGTCAAGATAATTCTCCCGCTTAAAAGTCGCTTTTGTATTGTATGATTCATTGGTAAGTATTTATCTCGCATTATAGATGTTTGCTTAAATTGGTAATCCCCTCCGTTTTCATCGCTGAAAAAATGTGACTGGAGTTTTATTCAGTGCAGAAGCCATCTTTCCTTATGATTTCATCGTTCACTGAAAATGTTTCAAGCTTTCATTAGGTAGCAAACTTTGTCAGGTTGCATGATAATAAGGACACCAACGTCATCAAATTTGCACTGTTAAAAGTCCTTGTTTTTCATAAAAAGTAAACCAAGCATATTTAAAAGCTTAGTTTGTGAACTATAACGTTTCTCAATATAAGCCATAACTTTTAGCTCTACATAAAAATGTTGTATCTTGCATCGTGTATTTGTCCACAAAAGCAATCTCCAATGGAAAAGTATTGATTGTCAAAACTCTTTTAGCCCACTGTGCAACTCGATGGCCAAGGAGAGGTGAATGTACTCGTAGTGAAAGGAGATGCGAGTGAAGAATGAATCTAAGAGCGCCGTTGCCGTACAGATTACTCCAGAGCCACACTGAAGATTTTGTTGCCTCCAAACTACTCTCACCCAGCGGCTTCCTCCTTCTCGCACGACCATTTCTGACTGCGGGTTTCACAAATCATAGCTGCCAGTTACATTCCCATCAGACACTCGTAATCAGTTTGCTAGCTGTTCAAAAAGTCCCTGAATTTCAACAGAACGACCAGGAATGCCGATTTTCAACATTTTTCAAGCGATAATTTAGATTTTTGCAAATGGCCTTCTGCAGCCCCATTCCCAGATATGCGCTAATGTCATCTTTTTCCGCCTAGAGAAGCACTCCATGGAAGACATCATACGTACTGCAGGCTTATCCTTCCAACATTAATTTGATAGCCTAAATCAATCATGTCGCATATTTTTAAATATATTCCAAATATTCACCTTCCAGAGAGCCTGATTTCATCTAAATTTCTATGAAAAAATCTCTTAAAACTATTTTTTATTCTGTTTTTAAATATGATGACCTTATGGCAGTCAGGGTACTTTGGAAATCCCCTGAATCCCTTCTTCAATATCTTTCCAACTGTTAAGTGGCCTTCTCCATGGTGGCTCTGAAAAGGCCGCTCGTCGACTTGCGGTACTCTATTTGGGCATCTTTCATTCAATAAGATTGCGCTCTCTTCTCCGGCATGAACTCCATCTTTAATCTGCGCAAAGTTTCGGTACCTCGGGAAGGAGTAGTAGGACTGTGAGGCAAGGAAACAAAACTTTTTCAGAAGTGTGCTCGCGAGTATACTTTCGAAGGAAACTTTTCTAGTGGAACGATTGAAATTTGTCGATGGGCGAACCTCTCGCTGCCAGTGCGTTTCCGCTGATCGTGTGGGTTTCGACACCGTTTAGTCAGTCGCAGACTGCGGCGAACTTTGACGTGCCACGAAGAGGCGATCGACAACGGAGAAGGAGCCGTATCATTACTCGTACGTGTTAGGAAAAAAAATCGATTGCTGTTTTTAGCAAGTTTGTGTAATCGCGCTCTGTTAAACCCTATCCCTTCTGTCACTCCAACAGGTCACATCTGAGTCTTATGTATTGTTGATGTAACTTTACCTTCTTAACAAGCCATACCCACTTCCCTTGGCGCGCAAAACAAAATTACTAATCCTAACTGTTGGGCCTATGAAGTGGTTTTTTAAAACCTATTTCATATATATTTTGCCGAATTTGGCCCCGAGTAAAAACCCTACCCTTTTGGTGGGTTATGTTACTGGTTAATACGTATTTTAGATCGATTTATTTGCCCCACAGACGGGTTTCCTAGGACAGTTTTTTTGGAAGCCCGATGAAAATTTAAAAATTTCACCTCGTCTTATTAATGCCAGTTTTTTTGAGAATAGTTAGATAGCGTGTGATCTTAAAATGGCACGTTGGCATTTGCGCATAATGATTATTGTCAAGCCATAAATCTTGGGTAATTGTAATAAGTCAATTTTATAATTACGTTGGGCGATGTTTCTAAGTTGTAGAACTCTTCTTTTAAGTGATATAATGGGGATCAATGTGTATCGCATTGTGAACTGAATTGAATATGCGCAAGTGCTTTCTTGCTGTTTTTGGAACGCTCACGGGCGTACCTGCTTTTCCTCCATTAATATTAAGTGTAAACGTTGTGGTGCTGTAAAGGGAACGGTATTGATTCAAATTGAACTCATCGGAGTCACGAATTGTCGTTGAAATTTGACAGAACTTGCGGAATTTATTCCTGTCAAACATACCTTTTATGCTCGTTGGTGTTGTTCGGCTTGTCATGCTACTTAATCTTCTCGAAATTCATCGGTGAAAGTCGAGAGATTGTTTCCCTGTTAAATTTGCCTAATTAGTTTTTTTGCATAGTTCGAATGCAGCGCTTAGCATTTCCTCATGACAGAATGCTATTTCCGAGCTACCGTGTAACTAAAGAAGTGCATGTTATTTCAGAAATGTTTCAAAAAAGTAATTTCCGAATAGCTGCCGACTAAAGTAAAATGACTCGCGCTCAACTGGACCTTTTAATCGTTTCTGCCTTAAACTTATGTCTGACCATGAAACTTCAACAGCTCAATTTCTGTAGATTTCGATTCTCTTGATTCGCCGGCGAACTTTTTTGATACGTTTGTCAATTTATTCTACTTAGCGTTTTTATACGAATAATTATTGCTAGCAATTGCACCACCACGATAAATTCACCCCAATTTTCCTTGGTATTATGTTTCGTAATTATGGCTTCCAGTGAATGAATTTGTATATAATAGCTGCACAAATTAGCGAGAACCACGAACACCTTTTTCCAAATTTTAAGAAATAACTTTTCAAAACCACTGAAAAACGAATGGCTTCCAAACGTATTTACCTGCCAAGTTTACCATATTTTCTAGTACGGAAGATGGATGACTTTTTGTAAAATTGGGATCTTTTCTACGTAAAAATGCTTAAACGAATTTGGTTTTTAATTTTTAATACTGACTTTCTTAGCTATTTCCACTGAAGCATGACCCACTGCATGCTGGAATTCGGAATGCACATTTACACGAAGACATTCAGCGCCATGTTATAATGGATTTTTAGTCCATCTTTCTCCCCATTCCATTATTCCGATCAAGTGTATAGTTTTTAGTGCAAAAAACTGATTGTACCATGGCCCTTCCACTTGTTCTTTGCAGTTTGCAAACGTTCTAGCAATAGTTAGTGCAAGTAGCTTTGCAGTAAAGTAACACGTATAATTAATTATCTTTCTAACTATCATGGTTGCAATTTTTTTTAAATATTTTTCGTTGTTTTAATGCAAATATCATTCAATTGTATCAACTGCTTTTTCTCTCGCTCTTTCTCCTTCCTTTTGCTGTACTGTAAATTCACTGTGTACCAATTTAAGATAAAATAAGAAGAAATAAGTTGTCTTTGGTTCTATGTGGTTTTATTTTATTGATCTTTCCAAGCCAGCCCTTATCTTTATTTACCGCAACGAACGGAGAGGACTGGGAAATCTTAACTTTGGCATTTATGTTGTCAATTCTTGTCTTTGGGTCAGACCCAAAGGGATGCTCTCCATGCAAAAATTCATTCCTGCATTTTTGCTAATAGTAATAATTGCTACATTTTTTTCCCGTGTTGAATTTTCAACTAACAGGGGTCTCTATAATGTTGCATGTGTTTGGAATGCCCTGTTTTTTTATAAGTGTATTAAATTTATTATAAGGAACAGGGCATTTTGGAATTGTAAAACAATGGAAATTCTAGTGGAAATGATGCTGGATGAAATCCTAAACGAAACCGCTGAGGTGAAAGAACCGTCTTTTTTCTTGCATGTTAATCAGTTTTGGCAATGATGGTGACCATCAACTTTAAAAAAAATTAACACGGATTTACACCCCCTACCACATGGCAAGTTTTTGCTACCGGTAGGGTATGGAGTTAAATTGAAAACAAAAACTTCAAATAAGTAATTAAAGGAAATGTCTTTTTTTTGCTCCCAAACAGCACCTGATACACAATAGTTACATAATCTAAAATTTTAAGCACAGGCCTCATTTTGCATCATTATTCAAGCCAAAAATTTTCAATAATTTTCTCATAGGCCAGGCTTGTCATTCCTTTAATTTTGAAATTAAAAGAAGGCATGTTGTTTTCGTACTATGCCCATGTTTGACGGATATACCGAAATGTGCGTGCATTTCTCCACCCCTTTTCCCCTTGAATAAAATACTACCAACAGAAGAGATGACAGTCTAAAATACTAAACGTGAAGTGAGAGGACTTCATAATCTTTCACCAAACTGGTGGCGTTCCCTGCGGCCAATTTCGCTCCAAACGATCATGCGAATTGCGAATACTGTAGCGCCTCCTCTCGGAGGGACAGCAGTTCACAAGTCGAAGGCATGCACTTGCCTTTCCTACTTTCGTGATTTGATAGGTTCTGTCTGAGCTTCTAGCTCGGGCTACGTAGTCGTAATTTTTTGTACATTTCTAATTAGGAAGTGTTTTACTTTATGCGCCAAAAATGGAGGATGATGTTTTGGACATCCTGGATAATTTAGGGTAAGTTATGAACGGTAAGAAGATCATTTTAGAGGAACTCGATTCTGTACCTGAATGTCAACATTTTATTTTATTTGTTGTTTGTGTAAGCGATATTGCACAAACAACAAGTAAACCCAAGATTTTATTGAAAATCCACAATACTCAATAATTGAGATTCTGGAGTAGCAAAAGAATTCTAAAGACTGTCAACATTATCATTTCCGTTCTCAGTATCCATCATGATTTGACCCAACCTGCCACTGCAAAACGTTAATTTAGCCTTATCAAACCCTAATCGTCTCTAAACTATAGTAAAAATTTGTATGCCTATGCAAAGCCGAAATCTACTTCCAGGCAGATCTGGTCAGCCTATGCTGGCTAAAAAACAGCCAGCAGCGAAAGAAAAAAATAGCCTCTGCCAAGAGCAACTTCCTAGTCAAAGTGGTTCAAATACATGTGTAATCCAAACTAATTCAAATATTACTTACAAAAGTGTTACATAATGGTGTAAGGCAGAAGGAACAATCTAATCGAAACCTTGAATGCAGTATGCTTTATTACTTTCTATTAGAAAATGAGAGCAATATGTTTAAGATTGAGCGTAATATTATTCTTTATAATCTAGATACTCAGGCCCATTGCTAGAACAAGATAAACTAAAACAATCTATTGAGGAAGGACCCAAATCGATTATTTATACTCAGCTGGTGGAATGGCTAAGCAAAGAATTGAAAGCCCTTTACAAATTGGACGATAGTGTAAATACAATAACAAGTAAGTTAAGTTGATTTGCACATGATTTAACTTCCGTTTTTCAAACAATTAAATTTAATCGTCATAATTTCTAAGCAAACTTTGGTAATCTTACTGTTGCATCTTTATGTTTATTATATCTCAAATTTGCGGTACATGTACCTGAGTGATTCTGCCTTTTTATTTATTATTATTTTAGTATTATGTATGTGATTTAAATGTTGGAAACGGCATTTAATCGAAATTTTCTCAATTACAAGACGAACTTTCTGAGTCTATTGTATTGTATTGTATTGCTTCAAATATTACTGTGGCCATTGGCAAAGACAGAAATGTTAGTGAATTGTGATTACTATTTGTGTGGTTTCTTGTATTGTTTTTATATTTTATACAATCTAAAAATGTGTTTTAGATGCGGATGATTCAAGCTCCTTCTTGCTCGAGGTTAGCAGCTTTCTCAAAGAATTGAGTAAGTCATTGGGGAATATCTTAATGTAGGCTCTTCATCAGCCATGTACTTGGTCAATTATGATGGAGAATTTTCATTTTGTAGTATTTTCTTTTAAACTTGTGATTGAGCTTTGCTGGAGTTTTAGGAGTTCAGAAATTATTTTAGTTTTGTACAATCAACTTTTGACTATTAAGTATTTCCCAAATTATTAAACCCAGATAATATGTAAAACAGTATCTCATATCATAAAGTCACTGATTCAGTACTGTAATTCTCGTGTGTACAGCCTGCTCGTTCACCTTATTATAGTTTGCCTGAAAGAATTTTAGAAAGTTTCGTATTTCAAAAAGCGGTGTGTATGTGCACGCAATAATACTTGGGAATTTATGGTATTTTTCATTGTCTGTGTGTAATTCGTTCCACGTACT
The DNA here is from genome assembly GCA_034700785.1 of Rossiulus vilnensis. Classification (NCBI taxonomy): domain Eukaryota; kingdom Metazoa; phylum Arthropoda; class Diplopoda; order Julida; family Julidae; genus Rossiulus; species Rossiulus vilnensis. The sequence continues at coordinate 12,591 of JAQIXS010004685.1, forward strand.
TTGCCGATTAGCTTTTGTCAAGTTAATCTTATTACTGTTTGAGTAGCTTTCTGTTGAATTGCTCATTTTTATTTTCAGATTGTCCTCATAGTTCTCTCATGGAAGGAACCATTAGCCAACGGCTGAACTCAGCAGAAAGTCGATTACTACTTATAGGTAGTATGCCGACTTTTTTCAACATTCTCATTGACATTTCATCTTTAAATGCAAAATATTGGTGCAATTTCAAGTGTAATAGGTGTTTAGTATTTCAAGATGAGCCGAAAGCTGACCAGCATGAAAAAATATAACTCCCCCACATTTTTTTGCTTCAAATACTTATTGTATTTTTCCTTATGTACAATTTTTCGTCCACTATGGTTTCAGCTTTGGTTTATAATTTCAAAAAGCCCCGTTTATTTATAAAAAAAAAATAAGAAATTTGAAAATAGCGCCGGAAAAAATTCGAAGTTGGTTGTCATGCAGGGAAGCCCCGTTTCTTTTTCTTTTTTAAATTTCTGACTTTTAAATAAACGGGGCATTTTGAAATTGTAAACCAAAGCTGGAATTGTAGTGGATGAGTACTTCTACATTGGGAAAAATAAATTGAGCGATTATAAATAGGATTTAAAGCAGAAAATGTGCAAGTAATATTTTTGCATGCTGGATATGCTTTCAGCTCATCCTTAAACATTTATTTTCTAAATGACAACAATATCGAGTTAACGTTTGTTAAATAAGCTGTTATGTAATTAAATTGGTATGTCATTTTACAACAATAATTTCCTTATAGTTTATTTGGGTACTGAATTAGAAACTGCTCGCATATTGGCTAATCAGGAGCCAGATGTTCCAAAAGGCATGGCTGTGGAATTAGTAAGTGAAGCTTGGTTAAATTCTGGTTACATTTTAGTTTTAGTATTGTTGAAGATTTATTTAACATTTTTCCTCCTTATAGACTGAGAGCTCCACTGCAAGCGATTTAAAAACTATGCTGATAGCCCTTGGATTCCCTAAACCACCTTCTAATATAACAGTGCAACAGTTGTTCACGAGGGTCGAAACAAAGGTCATCATACATGCAGTTTGAAGCGGTTTTATACGAAATTATCATTGTTAACTTCAAATATGTTTTCAGTTAAAGGAAAATCTTAGTCAACTGCCTCCTCAAGTGATTAGTAAGCCGCTTTTCATCGGCGTCCTTAGTCCGAAACAATGGGAGATGTTAACACGAATCCATGCCGACATGAAGGGGGAATACCGATTCCGCAGGGAAATGTTGCTGAAACGATTAGATGTCACAATTCAGTCATTCCAGTGGTCAGGAAAGGCAAAAGTGAGTTTTGGGACGAAGCATGTCATGCACCTGAAATCTTGATACGCTTAGTCAGTTTTTCAATGAAAGCATGACTACAGACATACTACAATAAATATTTGCATGCTATCTTTACTATCACAAGAGTAAACAAAACGAGGTAGTGGCAGCCTTCGGAAAAAATCGACGCCAGCTCATCATTGAACCCAGCGTCAGTTTGGCTGATCTGCTGGCCGCACGTGAAGGTACAATTCTCTTGCCGGTGAATTATTTCCGTTCATGAGGTTGTCCAATTAACGCTTTCTAACTCTTTGACTTATAGATCTGATTATTTTGGAGAAAACCAGTAATGCCAACGTTCGTAAAAATACATCCTCTGCTGTAAACAAGGTGATGATTGGAAGGGTGCCCGACCGAGGGGGTAGGCCAAGCGAACAGCAGCGACCTCCACCCGAAATGCCTAGCTGGCAGAAGCGAACAGAGGCTCCTGGTAAGTTCCACTCTCTTGATTTGTCCATAAACGATAGTTAACTTAGAAATGA